>VWZF01000629.1:193514-204070 GCA_013396755.1 Sclerurus mexicanus | reverse complement strand
AGAAGATCCCTGCTCAGCCAACCTGGCCTTCTGCCTCACCTGCCTGACTTCTGAAATTCAGGAATTGCCTGCTCTTGTGCCCTTAGGAGGTGATGTTTGAAAAATGGCCAGCACTAATGGACCCCAGCACCGCCAAAAACGTTTTCCTAGGGGACCTTACTTACTAATTCCCTGAGCAGATTGAACTCTGCTCTCCTCACGTCCAGAGTTGAGGTTTTGCTGGCACTTTTCCTCCTGTCACTTTTCCTCCTGTCAACACTTCATGGTCACTGTGGCCAAGAGGCCACCAATCTCCACTGCACTCAGGAGATCGACCCTGTTGACAAGCAGCAGATCACAGAGAGCAGAATCTTTCAGAGGCAGCTCCCTTAGGACCTGTTCCATAAAGCTACCATCCAGGTTTTTTTAGGAATCTTCGGTTCCAAGTGGTACCAGCTGTGTGACGCTCCCAGCTAATTTCTGGCAAGTTGGAGTCCCCCATAAGAACAAGGGCAGTTGATCTGGAAGTGTCCCTTAGCTCCTCAAGGAAAAATTTGTCATCATAGTCCTAGCTGGGAGGTCTGTAGCAGGCTCCCATGATGATATCCTCGTTATTTGTTTGTCCCTTAATTCTTACCCAGAGGCTCTCAACTGTGCTATATCCAACAGAGAGCTCCATACATTCTTACCCACTACACACTGTGCCACCCCGCTGCCTCTTCTGCCCTGCCTATCCCTCCTGAAGGGCCTGGAACCATCCAACAGAGCACTCCAGTCACAGGTCTCATGCCACCAGGTTTCATTTTGTCAATGATGTCAACCTCTGGGACTGGGCCAAAGCTTTGAGCTCCTCTTATTTGTTCCTCATGGTGCATGCATTGCTGTAGGAACATTTCAGGTGTGGTACATTGTAGCAAACACCTCATGAAATAGATTGAGAGCTTGTTTCTTAAGGTTTTGGCACACCATCCCATCACTCATCACTGGCAAGGCTGGTTTCTTTTCAGCATGCTCTAAAAAAACCATACTTATTTGTTTATGATTATTATTCCTTGTCATATCAGTTTAGTTTTACCTTCTATAATAGCAATTACTTCCTGCAGTGTTACACTTCGGGCTCTCTCCAAGTCATTCATAAAAAGTTGTGTTTGGAGGGAATGGAGAAAAGCTTATCTTGTCTTTTCCAAACAAGTTTGTTCAGCAAACAAAGCATATGTTCACAAACATATTAGTTATGCTAAGATTCTGATTAAAGGTTTCCTTCTTCTCTACTGTGTCTCCCTAACCGTTCCATGCATTTTAAATTCCTTCAGAGAAGGAAAATAATCTAATTCTAGACACTAAATTATTTGCTGTTACTAAAGCAGAACAGTACACAATGCCATTCATGTAATTTCAAATCAGCATCTACCTACAGTAAGAAAACATACAGTTATAACCTTCACTGAGATAGCAAACAAAGACACAACTAGCCAGTGGAATTTCAGGGAAATCAGTAAGTCCTACTGGAAAGCACTTTGCCTTCATTTCACCATGGTTTCACCTACCATCTTGAGCTGGAGCTTGCTTTGCTTCTGTTTTCGCAGATTTTGGTTTCACTATTAAACTGTCTTTATCTCAACCCATGAGTTCTCTAGCTTTTATCTTTCTGATTCCCTCCCCCATCCTGCTGGCTCAGAGTAAGGAAGTGGCTGCATGGGGATTAGCTGTGGTTTTACCCACAAGAAGTAAGTTTAAGCAGAATTTTTACTTACTGCTATAGCGTATAGGGACAATATATAGCCACTTACAGGAAAGCACAAACCGTTGAATTTAGAAATAAGAACTTTCATGCTTGTAGTTATTTTAAATGTGTTAAATCTCACTTTTAGAACCTCTACAGAAGAAAAACATCTCTACAAAAAACCTTAGCCTGCTGGATGTCACCAGTTTCTAAAATTACTGAATTCAGAAGAAAAAAGGAAATAATCCAGTAGAAAAAAAATAAGCAAGAAGTATTAGCTAATATGAAGTACTGCTACAAAAATCTAAATCATCCCTGTGACTCGCCTGCTTTTTAGAAACAGAACAGAAGCAAGAGATAAACTAACAGTGTGTCCTTAACTTCGATGATGCTGGAAGATTACATACGCACATTTTTAATAGATCAAAACCAAACACATATGCTTATACACTTTCCTATGCTGAATGTAATCATTTAAAAAGAAACGGAAACATGCAAGTCACTTATGACTCCTGTGGCTGAAGAGACTAAATCAACATTTTCTAGTCCCTCTAATATTACTTAGGAACAAAAAAAAAGAAAAAGAAAAAAAAAGAATGCCACACTTTGACTCCAATAAAACAAAACTGGGTCTGTTGCTTTTTGTAGTGTCAACAGCTACATGCAAGCAGATATGATGACTCTGTACAATTTTACTACACACTCGCATCAAAAGGCAGGCAGTACATAAAGTCTTGCTCATCATTAGAAGTACATCCTACTAACAAATGCCACTTTGTAAGGGTTTGATTACAAGAGAAAAATCAGGCTAAGACAAATTGTATGCTAGCTGGTAGAGGTTCGTAAGAATTTGTATAGTTAAGCACATATCATGGCTTCCACAATTAAGTCAATTGGGATGGACAAAAAGCATACTAAACAGATTCTGGTTTGGAAAAGAAACCTAACTTGAAAATTAATAGGTTTTCCTGCACTGCAAAGGAGGATCAATGTTCCTCTCTACTCCAAAACAAGCAAGGGAACTTGTATTCCAAGCCTTACAAGGTCACTCACTCCTTCAACCTATACTGACAAGTCTACTTCTGCTGTTTCTTTCTTCGTGTGTGTTTTTTGAAGGAATATAAGATCAAACACTGCAAGGACAAGCTTCTGCATATACACTGGAGCAAAATTCTGCCAATTCACTGTATCATGGAAATTAAAACAATATGTGATGACGTATTTTAAGACCCTTTTCTATCTGAAGTTACCGTAAGAAATATTAGCTAAGAGTGTAATCTCAAGTAAGTCATTGTTTATTGGTCTTGGGTGCTTCTAAAAGGTTTTCTGAAAGTCTCTTCCTGATTTTCAAGTGAAGTACAATTGCATTTTCTTTGGCAGGACCTCAGGCTGAAGAACTACACAGATCAATTATATTTCAACATTTACAAATTAAACTTGCATGTAGATAGCCAGTCCACTAATAACACATCTTTTCAAATCTTCACTTTCATGTCATCAACAAAACGAAAATATCATGGAAGCAGAAAAAGAGTGTGGATCATTTACTGAATATACTCCATCTGTTCAACTGGCAAAAAATATAACATATTTTTGTAATAATTATTTTTCTGGAGGTCAGTGGAGATAACTGAAGAACTTAAGGCCAACCAATCCAAGCTTAGACTGGATTTTGATATCCAACAAAGATATACCATGTCCATTCTTACCATCCATATATTTCCAAATTTCAATCTTGTACCAGTTAGGTTTTCAAAGAGAAAAGGCAGGGGAAGTGGAGGGAAGGGAAGAGGAGGTTGTTTGAAATGACACTTTACTCTTTGGGCACTACTGACAAAGGAAACCTTCCACAAGCCCCAGCAACATTAAGCCAGTGTTCAATCCTCAGCCACTGGTTGAACATATAGGATATGAAAGAAGCTTCTGACATTTAATTATAGAACACAGGGTTTTAGTTTCTCGTTTCTAATCTTGCTGAGGGTATGTTTTGCAATTTAAAATCATATAAAATGTTTAACCACCGGGGTCTAATGAAAAAGCCCTGAGCCATGGAGACATGGAGGAAGCTGTCTATCAAATTTCTTGAGCTACTCAACTCCCATACCCAGACCTGCTGCCTATCCTCTTCAAAACATCTGTCCATCAGTTTCATGGCTGATAAATACCAAGTTCATCACAGCTGATGATACAAAACATTTCTCTGCTGGTGTCAGTCATTCTAATGAAAAAATTTTTGAGAGCTTTGTGAAACATCTAACAGACTGTCAGATATAAAACCCAATAGACTGCATACAACCTGATGCTCGTTTAGTCTTTTTTTTCCTTCTTATTTAAGCAATAAATTCATAGAATTGATGCTTGATATTTTAGTGTATTTTGTAGATTTTCTTGGATTTTCAGAGTTATGTAGGTTTCCCTGGATTGCTCACATATTAGGTGGTCTTTAGAGTTCACTGGGCACTTTATCACACATTTCTGAGTTTTGCCAAGGATGCAGTGTTTTGAAGAAGCACCTGCAAGACAGCTTGAAGACAAAACAGAAGAGAAGGTTCAGAGCCCTTGTAAAGGCTCCAAGGGGCAGCTCTGAGCTTTCGGAGGGTGGGCAGCTGGAGAAATGGGTACTACAGGTTGGTTTTAGATATCATACATGCTAATTAGTGGAAGTTATAAAAACTGTAATATCACTGAACCAGGGGTGTGCATACTTCTGGTGTGCACCTAGAAGCTTCTAAATAAAGGTACTTCTCTATCTATCTCCACTAATGTTGTTTAGAGCCTTTTTCCAGGGAATTCCAGGCATCAGAATCATACCCTCTTGTCCTGAACAGTCTCTACAAAAACTACCCAATGTGCCTCCTGGATTGCTACTGTTGCTTAATACATACTTGACAACTCCAAGTGTATGAAACCATTTGTAGGTCACAAGCACATACTGTATGTTCACTGCTTCATAACTGGTATTTCAGCTCACAGACGCAACAATGTCTAAAGGTTATTGCCTACGACTCACAGTGCTATGAATTTTGTATCATCTTAACAGAGCAACAATACATCTACATAAATTTTTGTCAGTCTCATGATATAATGAGACAAAGGATATTGACAGAGAAAGAAGTGGCAGTGCGTCTGCATGGTGGCTCAAGAAATACTAAGATCTAAATTACTCCAAAACCCTACCCAGGTATTATATATCAGCTTTGAAATTCTCTTCATTACAAAAACCACCCTGGGGGTGTGGGCCCCTCAGATACTAGACACTTTTCAGAAGGTCCCTTGCAACCCAAACAATTCTGTGATTCACACTTACAAATATTCACTTGTGCCAAAAGAGACACCAAGGCCTCATTAATATCTCTGTCAGTGATAAAAAGCACAAATTTTGACAGCAAAACTGACAGCTTACACATGCTGTACTCACAGTTCTATCTTCTATAAAACTATTCTTTGTTGTTCTCTTGTAATGGTTTACAGCTCAGAAGTAACACGTCCTCTAAAGTACTTTGAAGCTTTTTGGACTCCCACTAATACAATCCACTGTTTCCAGAAAGACTGGTTTTCATGCACAAAATAGAGTTACAAGTGGTTCTACTGATGTGTTAATAAATCATTGTTAATGCAGAAGAAATTATCAGTTTTTATACAAAAAGAAAGGCTTAAATAAAAAGCAGCAATAGGCCCTAAAGCAGTAAGTAAATCAGGCATATTCTTAGTTTTGAACACAATTGGTTCTCCATAAAAGTCAATGGTACTGTGATGGAAGAATTGTTACACAAGAACTCCAGTGTTTACAGAATCTATTCCTTCAATGTCAAAGCGTCTACAACCAAATAAAAGTTCTCTGCACTCAGCGATTCTTAGTAAAGTGCAGTGAAACAGACTCCTCCAAATATCTCAGTGGGAGTCCAGGTACAAAAAAAAATCCCAAAATCAAAATCCATTTTATTTCCACATGGACAAGGAAATAACCAGAAGTGTCATGTATTTTAGTGAAATCAGAACTCCACTTTTTTCACTCTTCACTAGTTGTAGTAAAGAGGATCATTGTTGCAGTAGACTACTACACTGTGAACAATCCAACAGAAGTGGCCTCTGAGGTGTTTTTTGAACATCTATTGTAAGACAACTCTCACGATGCAACAGAGCATCAGCTGTGCCCCTGGGATGCAAACTGAGCAGAAAAGACCATATTACTCTGAAATTCCTGTCTTTTTGATCAACTGGATGAGTTTTCTACAGATGTTCCCTCTCCTCCTTCCTCCAAATTTCCTTCAAGAGCATCCATCTGTCCTCTTCCTTTCTTTCTGGCAAGAAGGCACACAATCTTTTTGTGATTAGTAGAATTCTAAGTTAATATACTTCCTTTATTTAAAGCAGTATCATAAATAGTCAAAACACAACTATTAGAAAGTACATGCGTACTCTTTAAAAAACATTTACAAGCAACTAAAACCCAAATCACACAAAATCATGGTGTATTTTAAAAATTAATTTGACGTTATTTTAAGTTCCTGTTGGACAGAAGTCTAAGCAGCAGCTGCTATGCATACAAATTTCTCTGATAGACAAAGGAATAACACTGCTCTCACTTGTAAAGAAATCTTAATGTTTTTGCTCTCCTACACAATCTTTTGTACTTAATGAAAAAAAAGACTATCCAGCAGATCTCGAAATTCACTGAACTCTTTTCACTCAAATCACTGAATAAAGGAGGAAAAGAAAAACTTGAATTATCTGAATTCATTACTACCGAAATCAGAGGATGCAATAAATAAATATAAGTTTAGCTTCTTATTTTTATGTAATTACTATATCAGTGTCCAGCAAATAAGAAAAAAGTATTTCGACTAGCTAAACAAACAGAAGTGGTTTTATCCTTGCTTTTATTTGTTTTCACCATTTCCTATGGCAGTCATTATGGGGCTTTATGATGCTCTACCACACAGCCTCAACAATGTGAAATATGATTGCTGGACTTTACATCATCTTCCCCAAAAAGATGACAACACAGTCCTGGAATACTTCTGCTGGTGGATACTGAAGTCACCATAAGTTTTCAACACTTTTGACTCATGAGATACTATGCAGATACTCAGTGGCTTCATTCTGCAAGAGGAATACTAATTCCTTAGTGGAAAAATACTAACAAACAATCCATGATGAACACCTATACTCTGACCTTCATACATAGTTTTAAGTTACTGAATTCCCTTCTGAGCATCCATAGGTAGACAGGGAACTGCAGTAAAATCAAATACAGAACACACACATTGAGAAAACAGGTTTCTGTTTAGCTTAGCTGGCACAGGATCACAAGTGCAGACACTATAACATGGCTTCATGAAAAACTACTATCCAGCAACATGCACTTGAACAACATAAAACTCACATTTGGGAACAGATGAAATCAGCATTTTTGTCTTTGAGTAATATTTGAGGGGATATGCAAAATATGGCGGGGGGGGAAGGGGGAAAAGATACTGAAAACAGACCTCTTAGATTTTTTATCTACCATCTTACTGAAAAAAGATTACTCAGTCTGTTGTTTAGGACTGAATAAGGAACAGGAAGCCTTCTGCTCCATGACACAACAGTATAGGATATTGACAGTCAAGGTTTTGCCTGTTGTCCCCAAAACACTTAGGCTATGCACACAGAAGATGCTTCTGCAATCTCCAATACATTTACACACTGAACAAAACTTACACAAAGAAAGAAAACATTTTGGAAATTACACGAACAGACTAACTTGATTTATTTGTACTTTCAAAACAAACAAAAAAAAAAACCAAACCCCAACAGAAAACAAACAAAACCCCCCCACTTCCTTCCATAAGAGTCTTTTTTTATTTTGTTCACCCGTTTAGTCATGTAATTAATACGAAAGATTCCATTTGCTGTGTATAAAAAGGATAAAAATAAAGCAGGGATGTCAGTGAATGTGAATGTTATTTGTATTTCAGCAGATCATCACAAATCATCCCTTCTGCAGTTGCATGTTCATGCATGCCACCTATCTTAAGTGAGAAACATATAATAGCTCACTTCTATCTTTTGCTTTAATCTCAAATGGAGAAGTTTCGTGTTTAAAGCATTAAAAAGGAAATGATGAAATGATCTTTCAGAAAGCCATACAATCTAAAAAAAGACAAAATACTTGCAAAATAATTTGTAATAATGTTCAAAATAATGTATGACAGGACATATATTTTTTACTTGTTTCTTTTTATTTTAGTGAAACTGTTGAGGTCACAAATGACTAGTCAAAATTAATAAGTCCTGCTCATTAATTTGCAGTTTCCAATTCAGAGGAATTTGAGATCATAACGCTTAGATGGAAAAAAATATGTATAACAATAAGGAAGATTTACATGCACTTTTAGTTCAACTTTGACTATTTATTTTTTGGGAAAGATCTCAAATTAAGAATAGTCATGTAAAATAGAGGAATTCCTCTCAAAAAAAAATAAAAATCTTGCCAGTAACCATTTCTAAAACATTTACTAATTTATAGCATTCCTAACATTTCAGGGGAAGTTCAGACTAGACATGAGAAGGTTCTTCATTGAGAGGGTGACTGGTCCCCAGAACAGGGAAGTAGTTACAGCGACAAAGCTGACAGAGATCAAGGGAAGTCTAGATGACATTCTTAGTCATATGGTTTAGTTTTAGGCAGTCCCATGAGGAGCAGCAAGTCGGACTCTATGATCCTTATAGGTCCCTTCCAACTGGAGATATTCTATGATTAACTCAGCTACTCCAGGCCCTAAAAATAAATCTTCAATTGACTGTTCTTCCAGAGCTACAGACCTCTCATATTATCTTCAACCAAACTCCAAGGCAGCAGGGAAGACAGAGCAGAGATTCTCCAAAGAGGACCAAAACCAAGTTTCCAGTACAGGGGTGGAGGGTGAAGTCAAAAAAAGAAATCTTAAATATTTTTATTTTGGTTATCTGAGCACTTCCACTGGAGAAACTATTCAAACAATATAGAGTTCAGCACATCCACTAGCATTTCAAACTAAGGATAAGTGTTTTTTAGACTTTCAAAATGCATTACGGGAGTGGTTTTTCTTCTATTTAAGGAAAAGAAAAAAAAAGCATGAAATACTGAAGCAGAAAACCAGTGACCTTCCATATCCACTTTAGTGCATTTGCTGCCTTAAAAAGACTATTTAAAGATACATATCCATTCTGACACAGTCCTACGTCCATAAAAACAAGAAACGGTTTGCCAGTTTGACAAACGGGCATCATATTTCTGAATCCAACTGAAATACTTTTGGAAATACTTAAAATCCAGTCTGCTCCCTCTGTTTCACAAGGGTAAAAGCCTCGAAGAACTCAGAGAGCTACAGATCCAATGTTGTACGCTTACTGTGACAGACACCTTTTCCTCTGAATTTACAAAGTACTTTTCAGAGGAAAGCAACATACAGACTCACAAACAGAACTCATTACTACTGTATAAGACAAAACAAACACCCTTTCAGTTTGTTTGAAAAGCTTCCAGACCACCAGCCATGAAAATGAAAATTCTATTCAAAAAGACAATAATGTAAGCATCCTCTTCAGATTTTAGCTGCTGCTGCTGACCACCAAACATGTCCCAAGACCTTCAAAAATAAGGAGCAACATGTCTGCTCTAATATTTGCATAACCTCTGTAGAGTCCATTCCAGCAGAGCCAGCTTTCAGGAAGAAATTTACTGACCAGCTTCAACTACAAATTTTCTTCCAAACAGTCTCCCCATCATCACCAGGCTTTTCACTTCAGGGAACAAAATCAGGAAGCTCTGTGCATGGACATTACTTCTCAGTACCCTTAAGCTACATGCTCAGGCCCACAAGGCCATTTCTTCCAGCTGCATGGAGCAGAATTTTTTCAAAGTTTTCCTGCACAATACAGTAAGAACATTATGTCAAACAGATTTCTAAAGCAACATGATGGCTGTCTCTTTTAAAGGGAACAGACTTCGCAAGATGACTTCAAAATAAATTCTCCCCCAAACTGCATTACTATTAAAGACGAGGTCTTTTCACCATGCATACAGGAATGCAGATTACAACTCTGTGAGCAAAATAAACTGTAGCTGAAAGATCTCTTCCTAAGGCCAGGATTAACCACAGAACCAAAACATCAGCGGCTTGTACGAACTGTAATTTTAACATAAGGAAATAAAAAAAAATAAAAAAAATAAAGGAGGGAAAAGGTCTATCTTGCTACTTAAGCCACCAAAACATGCCCAAAGCTCATAATCCTTATATTTTAAACAGCAACGTCAAACGATGGTGAATTTTTAGTATGCTTGAGAAAAGGAAAACAAAAGGCAATGATAGTATATTTAGAGAATCACAGAACGGTTTGGATTGGAAGGGGCCTTGAAGATACCTAGTTCCAACTCCCCTGCTATGACACCCAAGATCCACTTTCTGCTGCGTGGAGGTTTTTGCGCTCTGGCTCGGCGCGCCTTCGAGGAGTTCCAATGACCACGCAGCAAACTCTGCCCGGTGCTTTAGCCACGGCCGCTCAGTGTGCAAGGTGTTCACAGAGCAGACCCCACCTGCACCACCAGCGCCGTGCTTCCCACGGCAAGGCTGCTGTTTCACCACCGCCTACTCCTAACTCCTTATTTGGCCGCGGTCGCGCATCCAACCAGACACGCTTCGGTTTCAGTTCCATCCGAGAGCTCCGTGTCCTCCTCAGCCCTGGGCGGGTGGGATGATCAGTGTCAGTCGAGGCGGCAGCAGCAGCAGCACGACAGGCTTTGCACGGCTTTATCCCGGGCACGGGACGCGCGGGCGCTGCCGTGTCACGGTGCTAACACGGCTCAGCCCCCGCCACCTGCAGCCGCCTC
>VWZF01000629.1:164071-188312 GCA_013396755.1 Sclerurus mexicanus | reverse complement strand
ATCCCCACCCCCTCTTCCTCCTCCTTCCCCCAACTTTATATCGTGAACATGATGTCATAGGGTATGGAATATCCCTTTGGCCAGTCTGGGTCACTTGTCCCAGCTGTGTCTCCTCCCAGCCTCCCAGGTACCCTCAGTCCTCTCCCCAGCATGGCTGTACTTAAAGCAGAAAAGGCCTTGGCTCTGTGTAAGCCCTGCTCAGCAATAACCAAAACATCTCTATATTATCAGCCCTGTGTTCAGCACAAATCCAAGACACAGCCCCACAGTAGATACTGTGAAGAAAATTACCCCAGCCAAAACTAGCACAGAAGTCAACACTAGATGACATCAATACCAGTAAAACAACAATTGTGGATTTCGAGAATTTCATTTACTGCGCTTAATAAATAAGTTACTGAAAGGATGTGTACATATCCCACTTTTTGTAGTCATAACAACACTGTGGAATTTAAGAAGTCATCCATGTTCACAGCTCATCTCTGAAGTACCCAATTAGGCAACTGAATAGTAGTATTTTCTTCTTTTGCAAACTGCTAAATAACTATGAACTGAAATTATCAGCCATTATCAGACACAGTGCAAAACTAGCACGGTTTATTTACTCTGATTTTCTTAATGTATTCAATAATTTTTATGCTAGTATTACAAAGTTAAGAAATGTGAATCATGGAAGCATTGAATATGAGAAACATGAGACTGATGAATCACCCACAGTAACTTTGCTCCTGATATGCTGTGTTCTGTGTACATACCTACCACAGGGTACTAAGCTGGTCGATGTGTTCTTGATCTTCCCTAAGGTGGTATCAAGCATAGGAACGAGTCATAGGGGAATGGTCAGTGTACTGATACAGAACGCATCCATATTATTACATAGACTTCTCAGAAGTGTTCATTGTTGACATCCCTAACTTGATTCTAGTTGCACAAGGCTTTCGTGGGACAAAACCACCTTGCAATCATCCAAAAAGGATTATAAAAGAAAATTGTGAGAAAACACTGTGAATAATGTGTCTGTAGCCAAATAGTATTCTTTAGTGACAGTCTTTTATATTCTTGTATTTAGAAGGCTGTAGAGCTTTTACTTGCTATGAAAATGTAGCCTTCAGTCAGATAGCTTAAGTAAAAGGGTACAGAACACAGCATACGCTAAACAAGGTGCCCATATAGTAGCATATTTAAAACTATGATAATGTAACTTACAGCATCTCAACAAGAAAGCATGAAGTCCTGCCCGTGTTTTTGAGCTCTCATTTAAGTATATATTCAGAAATTAGGGTTCTTTCCACTTGCCTGTGCTGAATTTTCTGGTGGTGTATTTATTTCACCGAAAGTCTACCCATGTGTTGGCAGTGTTTCTTTAAAAATAAATCTTTGAGAAAGTCAGGTAACAAATAACCTGATAACACTGTTTTGAAGAAACATATAATTGTTTCAATAAAATATAATAATTACTGTATTTTTAATAAAAAGTGAAAAGAATTTCAGAGGTTAATATAATGCTTATTTTCTCTGTTTTAAGGAATAATGATTAAATGCTAATACTTTAATGCTAAATACAAAGCCTCATGCTAATGCTTAAATCTCAATGTGTTTAGCCCCTTTTTATTCCAGTTATCCATTCTAAGCAGTAGATTGGACTTAATGAGGCTTGTGTACTGCTGCTTGATGCTAGTTATGCACTATTGTGAGAAAATAGTTATAGAATTGGTGGTGGTATTGAAATTATGGTCTGTATACTGTCCTTTGAAATGTCTCTGTTCATGCATTTGTTCCACAACCACATTAAAAAATGCTCATTTCATGTGATTCTTGTTAATGGAGTAGCAGAACATTTACAAGATTTCTGCTGAGAAAGTCAATGCAGTCTGAGTCACAAAACAGTGCAGTGAATATTCATGGTTAAGACACGTGATCACACACACATGTATGTGAACTTTGCAGCTGATGGCAGTTGTGAAGAATAGTTCTGAGTGATGTACAAAAACATTGGAAATCAACTAACCACTTGGTCACGCTAACTTTGAACCAGTAGAGGATATAGTGTGAAATGACAAACAATCCAAATAGTTAAAATGCAATATTGTTTACCAGACAGATACCACTGGCAGCAAAACTTGGTATGGATTAGAAATCCATCATTCTCACACCTCTGGCTCCAAAGGAATAAGCAGGGAATAATAACCAGTTATTGAAGCACCAGTAGTACACAAAAAATAAGACATAGTACTGAATAATGACATTTTATCTGGAAAAGCTTTCAAGTATTGACAAGCCCTTGAACTAAAAAAACAAGTCATTCTGTAGTTCAGCTTTCCTGAGGGGATTTATCTGAAGATCTTACACTCCTATAAAATGGCTGGTCCTCCCTTTATTATCTTGGCACCTTTCACTGTAGTAGTTCCTTCATGACTGAGTCATAAACAAGACATTGTCACAGGACTCAAAGAGAAAGAACTAGAGCATAACTTATATAACAATCAAATAACATAGGACTCAGTTAACCAGTCCTGTATATTTTTCTTCCTTTAAGCAATATTTTAAATACATCAATTTTTGAAAACTTTTTAAGTTGTCCCCAATTCTCAAGACTCTGTGTACATTATAGCATTAATGGGCCACTCTGCTGATAGGAATAGGTAGACTGACCTAGTTCTTTTGGGCCTCAGTGATTTTACAAAGAATTGTAAATGAAGGACTTTACTTTTTTAAGTTTCTAGCCTGAAGACTCATTTTCCCACAGACTGGTAAGGGGAAATGAAAAATTTTATCTTTCATGGAAATGATGTACAGTAGTTGAAAAGACATGCTCAGTTTTTTATCCAAGTGTAAATCATTACAGTTACAGAGCAATAAAATCTCTCCAGCACATATGATAGTTAGGTAGGGGAGAAACAAAGCTCTGCATTTCACAGTAGTTTTAATTGTTCTGATTTGGTGAACNAAGAAAGAAAGAAAGAAAGAAAGAAAGAAAGAAAGAAAGAAAGAAAGAAAGAAAGAAAGAAAGAAAGAAAGAAAGAAAAGAAAGAAAGAAAAGAAAGAAAAAGAAAGATCTCCTGAACAACTGACTGCAAGTAAGCTTATGCAATTGTCTGTTGTTGCAACATCCTAGCGTGGTTCCCAAAATACCCTCAGCATGTCTGCACTTATCAGTCCCTATCACAATAAAATGTCATACTTTCTATCCTACTGTCTCCACCCACTTCATTAAACTTTTTACTGCAGGAAACCTAGGCAGAAAACCTAAGGGATTATTCAGAAACCTTGGACCAAGCTCCAAAGAATGGGATATGGAAAACAGCTCATCTGAAGCATACCACTTTGAACCTTTCATACTGAACCCAACTCATCTTCAGTGACACATCAGCAACAACAAGAACCAAACAGCATGATGCAAGGAATGTTATAATTACTTCAACAGTCTTAGGAAGTGCACATCTATTGAAAATAAAGTAGATGGTTGTGAATAACATCTAATTCTTGCAGTCCTGTTTCTGAGAAATTCACATGACTTAGGTTGTGTGTGTGTAGCAGCCTGTTTGTGCTCACTGTTCTGAGAGCTTTAGCACCAATGCTACCTTGGCTCTGTGTTGAAAAATATCTCTGTCTTGAAGGAAAAGAACTGTGTAGATGCTATAAAAAGGTTTGTAAGACTATGCTGTATGTGAAACTTTCTAAGTACTATTGATATCTGGAGGGAATGTTACAAAACCCTTAATGAATACCATGAGATGCACACAGTATTGGAACAGAACAGTGCTTGATAGGATGTCTGGTTGGAATGCAGAGCATGCATTTTGAAACATCAGTGTGCTGTAAGGGGTATAATATTAGGAATATGCAATATAATCACCATGTAACAATGTCTGGGGTAGTCAACTGCACATTCAACAACTGCCTTGGATCACTGAGTACTGATACGCAGCAGTATGTTTCAAGCATAATGCTTTGCCACTGCCAAATGGGGAGACAAACTAGAAACAAAGCCAGTCACATTAATACGAGAAAGCTACTACAAGAAAAAAACATCTCCATAGACAGCAGACAAGGTTGCTTCCATATTTAACAAAAAATTGTGTGAGATGAGTGTGTGCCCAAAGAACGCCGGTGTCTAATAATAACATTGCCTCACAGAGGCACTTTCTGTGGCCAAGGCTTCTGGGCACACCCACAGGCAGAGAAATCTGACCTGATCATAAACAAGCGAGGCTGGGACTGGGAAGCAGTGGGAGCATACTGCCTCCCTAAGACAGTCAGCTCTATGGCACTAATGTGGCACCTGAGCTGCCCTAAACACTTGGGCTGAATTCCTCAGGAGGCAGTGGAGTCTCCTGCAAAGGACCTTTCTTACATCCAGATTCGCCTTTGAAAGAAGCTTACAGACTCTGATGCTTAGCTTCTTATAAATCTAAGTGAAAAAGAATTCAAGTAGAAAGATGAAAAGTTCTTAGGCACAAAGGGAGGACTAGACTTTCTGTGTATGATGAGGTGGTTTTACATATATAATCTTTATATAGGATGGGTTTTCTTGGTTTTACAAAATGTGTATTTGTTTGAGATTTGAATACACTTGGCTTTATTTAATTTTGAGTCAGTCACTGTTCCTGTAAGCATCAGAAAACATCATCTTACAGAAAAAACAGTTGCCTAGCTAAGGAAAAGAGCTTTTCCATTCATTCAGACATGGTAAGATACAAGCAAAAATTGGATTAAAAAATTTAAAAAATAAAACCCAAATACGTGGTTACATGAGGAAGATGTGATTATGTCATCTCAGGGTTTGTTTTTTTAAAATCCCCCCTTCATATGCCAACTGATGAATCACAGGCCAGAAATACTATATTCTCTGAACCAATTTAACCTGTCATGTTCCTTATAATATTGAAATATTCTTACCTGACTAATTACTTTTGAGGTCCAGTTATTTGGCATATTTCATCTTACAGATAATGTATTTAGGCTACAGAAAAACTTTGGCTTTCAGCTACCAAAAAGTGGAAGTACACTAACATACATCTTGTACGTATGTGCTTGGTAACACTGAGAGTGCTAAATAACAAAAACTTAGTGGGAAACTCAGGCACTTGCTAGAACTAACTGAGAATTTTTAGAGTAAACTGTATAGTTTTGGAAAAATGTATTTGCCAAACAGCATTTTTCTCCCAGAAATATATTGCTGACAATTAAATGTTAGTTGACAGAGATTTTTCACATTAGATGTGAAATTCTTAGTTGAATTTAGAGAGATTCATCTAATTATTTACTTGGCAGTTATAGTAGTCATCTAAAATGCAGGTGTCTTAGGATATGTCTGCATTTGATGTTTGACTCAGCCTGAAGATGAAACTACTTACCTGTGCTGAGTAAGAAATACTAATGATTGCTTGTGCTGTCCATATTAGGCTGTCTACACTGTTCTTCTTTCTGTCTAATCACTATGGACAGAAACTGCAGTGACTGGAGACATAGAATTTTAGAACTTGCATCAGCCATGTTCTCTGGCTTAGCATGTGCCTGTAAAATACACAGAAAAGGTAGCTCATCCTAGATCTAAACAATTGTCTGATCTGCCATGATCTTACTGAGCTATAGTAAGGATCAGTTATAAGTCCTGAAATGTTTGTGTGAACTTGAAGATAGCAAGGACTCGATTTTAGGTCTTTGTGTCCTAGTTAACACATTAGTATCATGGCCTTATACACAGGACATATTATGTCTTAGATGGTTTTAAGGTCAAATCTCTCCCCTTACAGAGGAGTTGCTAAGGTCACTAGTGAGACAGAGGGTGTGATTCTGCAAGCCTGAGCATGCGTCACCTCTGGGTCAGGTAAAGTTAGAACAGTAATCTGAGTAACCAAGCCCTAGATAAATGTCCTGGTTACTAGCAACTGAACAGTATAAAACTTCGTCATATTGCTGGGTTTTTTGTTTGTTTGCTTTGGTTGGGGGTTTTGTGTGTGTGGTTTTTGTTTGGTTTTGTTTGGTTGGTTTTGGTTTGGGTGTTGTTTTTTTTTGTTTGGGTTTTTTTTTAGTGTGTGTGTTTTGGTTTTGGTTTTGGTTTGTTTGTTTGTTTGTTTTTGTTGTTTGTTTTTTTTCCCCAGCAGATGGAAAATAGCTTTTAACTTTTCTAAATTCATCCTTATATAGACTCCAGTATTGTTCTAAGATAAGCTGTCGTTCCAAGTTCTCTCCTTTCAGTCCTACCATTACACATTTAGTAAAAATTCCTGATTAGTTTGCTGGTTTGAAGGTGGATGGGAAAATGTCACGAGTAGTAAAGCAATTCAACCAGAAATGTCACTGTAGTGTAACAACCTACCTTCAAAGTAGATTCATGTAATAAATTTTATTCATCAGACTATATGTTTGCACACAATCCTTTATCATTAATCCTTTATCATTAATTAATATCATTATTTGGATAATGAGCAGTAGCTCACTACATTACTGTAACTTGACCTTTGACTGATCTCTTCTCTCTAAGACTTCAGAGTGGCCAGGTGTACTATTGTCTGTGAAACTATTTTCTTTTAAAATTTAGTTAATCATCTTCAAATACATCACTTCACAGCTATTTCCTGCAAAATTACATAACATGAGGAAAACATGGAGTATATCATGGAACAAAGCAAGTACAGAAAATGGATGAAAATTACCCAGCAGCAATGACTGGCCATTGCCAATAGCAAGCTGTATGATGCTGAATGAATACTGTTTCGCAATGATATTTGTTGAAAATTGGGAGACCAAATTAACAATGGCCAAGCAAAAAGAACAGCTCCCAATGGGCCATTTGTACAGGCAGTGAGTAATATATTTTTCTATTCTTTTCACTATTAGAGGACTATTAGGGCTATTAAGAGATTTAATTGGTTGTCAAATTTTAATGTTATTAAACATAGAGAAAAATATTGCTGTATACAGTAGTATTTCTCTTTCTCTGGGACCCTGAACGTTATAGGCAGTACAAGATATCAGGGAGCAGCTCCTCACTTTGTTATCAATTTGCTTTCTCCAGGGCATACAGGTGAGTACTGGCTGTACTAAGCAGTTGTGAGTTTCTCCTCTAGCTACCTACTTTTACTTTCTAGTGGCAGAGCACTTCTCCAACAGAGGAGAGTGACTGTGATCACATGCAGCCACTGAATGGTAGCTGATTCTCACCTGTCTCCACACAATGCTAGAAATTATAGGTAAGCTAAAAGCAGATGAACTTGCAAAATGTCTGAAGAACACTGTTTCTGTGTTGGATGTGGCTAAAACAAGACGTTAGAGAAGTAATGCACCTAGTCAAAATGCACATGGAAGATGAACCATGATGGAAAAACCAATTAGAGGTAACAGTGTGATCAGATACAGCATGTCTAAGCTTCCAAAACTCTCAGAGTGGGGTATAGTGTTCAGGACTTGCGTGAAAGGGTGTTTCAAGTTAGTCATTCAGGCCTTGTAAAATCCTTAGACATTTTGCAAACCTCGCTGCACAGTTTCAGCCTTCCACCGTATGAGGCAGTTGGATACTTTCTAAGAGTGTGCTTTCACAGGAATAAATTAGCTTCTTTCCATCAAAAGGCTCAATTTATTAATTTCGATCAATCATAGAAGTAGAAATCAAAAGCACTGTAACTGCTGATTTACTTGAATGTCTTGTATAGGGTATTTTTTTGACTACATGCCTTTAAGTCAACATACCAATAAAACCCCTCTAGAATGCTGTGCTATGGACTCTTAAATGAGTCTGCTGTCTTTTTGTGCTTTTACATACTGCTCGCTGATCTGGAGAACAGGGGAGTGGGGGGAAACAGAGTGTGATATTGCACACAGTTTATTTTATCTATTAGTGCCTTAACTATTTTGAAAATTCTAAAGTAACAAGGTGAAGAAGCACACTGTACTTTCAGCTAGGGGAGAAAATGAATTAAGAACTTGCCATTTAGTAAAAAGAGTTCAAACCAGTACACTCCTCTCACAGGCTTCTGACATTTTTAATTCTAGAGAATTTTTCAGACTACTACCGTGAGGAGAATCCATTTTAGACCACCATTGCAAAGACAGCTTTCAAGAGTGTGAAATCTCAACAGAAGGAGATGGAGAGTTTAGACAGAGAAAAATGAAGAAATCATTTGACTTGAATCATATAGCAGGTAATTGACAGAGCCAAAAGTAGAATTAAGGTCCTCTGACCCACAGTCATGTGTTTTCTACTGGACTATTTTTCTGATGCAAGTAACTTCTCTTGCTATGGAACTTGCTTCTCTAACTATGGAAGCACCTCCTAAAAATCTATTTTCTGTGTCCTTCATTCTTTCGAGTCAATTCAGCCTGCAACCAAAAACTTTTAGCAATATCACGTTCATTTTTTTTCTGTTACCAAAACTATAAAAGACAAAAATAACTTGAACAGTGGAATAGAAGGAAATAGGAAAAATTATCTACTCAGTTTTCTGTCATTAAATTCTAAAGAAAGTGTATCTCCAGGCCAATATTTACCGCATTGTATCATGACAAGACCTTGACCTGCTCACAGCCCTTTGGTTTTTCTGTGGAAGACACTCTTTCCAATCATACTTGCCAGTGTTGAACCAGGTAAAACTTCTCAAATTTCTTTCCAGTTTGCATGTGTACATTTGCTCTTGCAAGCTTCGCGTATTTGCCCTGAGATTTTCTTTCTGAATGAACACCATAGCCAAATCATGGCCACCATCAGAGAACAGAAACAATGACATCCTTTCTCATTGACAGAACCTGAGGGAATGGCCTCAAGTTGTGTCAGGGGAGGTTTAGCTTGGATAATAGAAAAAGGTTCTTCCCCCAGAGGATGGCTGGGTGCTGAAACAGGCTCCCCAGGGAAGTGGTCACAGCACGAAACCTGACAGAGTTGAAGAAGCATTTGGATAACACTCTCTGTCACATTGTGTGACTCTTGGGGATGATTCTGTCCAGGGCTAAGGGTTGGACTTGATGATCCTTGTGAATGCTTTCCAACGTGGCATATTCTGTGATTTAGGTCATATAGATCACACATCACACAATCTGTATTCAACCTCAATTCAGCAGCCAGTCTGAGGCTGTTGAGATTCTTTTCTAGCTGTTTGAGGTTCCTAGTGATGGTATCCAACACAATCCCATTGGTTTACAGCCATAATCCATGGTTTTCCAGAGGCTTGCAGACAACCTTCATCTAGAAAAGGAAATGTCAATCAGTACCTGATCAGGGTGAACTTTAATCAAGTGCCTCTACCAGAAGAACAGTTTCTATCAAATATAGTAGACAAGGTAAACAATGACTTCAACATATGTAACTGTACTTGTGAGTTGTGAGCTTTCCTTATCCTGAACTGTAAGACTATGCATGAGGAGAGATTTGCATGTTTCTAACCAGTGATTTGTGAAAATTCATAAGATCACAGAAATAAAGTGAGTTTGTTTTTCTGTAAATCAGTGCTCCAGCCCATTCTGGCTCTATTTTATGACAAGTTCTGCTCATCTTTTGGCTACATTTTTCTTGAGATATTTTCATATCAAGGAACAGAGAAACTTATCCCATCATAGAATAAAGCACCCACTGAATTTTGTAGAACTTTTTAATAATTATTAAAATAACTCTTTATAGGGCAGTTCTCTCAATAAGAAATTCCCTTTAATTTTAGAAAGAATTAAATAGTGTAAGAACTACATTTGGTGTTAAATCCTTTGG
Source organism: Sclerurus mexicanus (assembly GCA_013396755.1). NCBI lineage: Eukaryota > Metazoa > Chordata > Aves > Passeriformes > Furnariidae > Sclerurus > Sclerurus mexicanus. The sequence continues at coordinate 178,615 of VWZF01000629.1, read as the reverse complement.
CCTCCTGTGTGGTGTCTAAAGGTAGCCCACTGCTAGGACTTAATTAACAAGTGTAAGAAACGAAGGAACAAATAGAAACATACATTTTCAGCTTCCAGAAAACTGGCGTGAGACAGTCATTATTGATCACATGCATGTCTATTTTGTGACCTACATATGTTTTCCAAAATAAAGCCAGGACACAAACACAGTTATCAGAAGATTAAATCTCCTTCTGTGTAAATTAAGAAGGGTTACACATACTATGGTATTACCTACAGCAGTACATTTGGTGGACACTAGATCATATCATACTGTATAGATAAAGACCAAACTAACACAGACATTGGGCTAAACTGCTACCATTTATTATATAAATATCTAAATTTTACCTCATCATCTTTCCCGTAATCACCCTGTCATGGCCCAGTACTAAAAGACAAAAGTTTAGCAAGCTTAACTGTGATATTTTGTGCTTTTAATTTTTTGTTGGTTGGTCTAAACATCTTCTAACTCACCCCAGAAAAGTAAAATGTATTAAAAAAAGATTAGTTCTAACAGAGAAAAAAGCTAATTCAAATCTATGAAGATGTATTCCAGCAGTAATTATAATATTGCATTGCATCCTCACAGTGTTCCTTGGAATTTGCTTTATTCTTAATTTTCTTGGTAACATCATTTCAATTAAAAGCACATGTCTTTACCCTGACAGCCAGTAAGAGTGACTTGTTACATAAAATTTTGGTAAATCTTGTTTATTTCTTACTATTAGAACAATCACTCTATGTTACTTTGATTTTCTGACACCATGTAAACTAAATCGCCTTTTATCTAGTTCATAGTTCACTTCCTCCAAAGATGTATGGACTGAATGCTTAAGTTTCTTCTGCAATTACAGCAAATAATCACCTATATTTTCTATTGTATTACTCCCTGCCTCTGTGATAAAATAGTTCTTTACTCCTCACAGCTATCTACATTGTGAATAACTGACATTAAAATAAGGGCAAAAGAAGAAAGAAGGAAAATATTATTTATTAAAACCTGACGTAAGACAAAACAAGAAAAGCTAGAATCATGTTTAGAAGCACTTCTCAGTAGTAAATCTGGCTATTAGCTATATCAGTAGATATCTGGCTATCTCAGAAGGCTGATTTACCTTGGATAACACTAAGTTGCTTGTCGGAGGTTGTCCAATGAGAAGAGAAGTACCTACAGCTTCCTCAGAGTTTAGTGGGAGAGGTGGATGCCATCCGTGATAATCAGGTCATAATTATGTCAACAGGAATTTGGAGATTTGACATATTTTAAAAACTTGCATTTTCAAGTTATGTTTTTCCTTTGAAGGTTCATGGCATACTGTAAGAGCTGCAAATCACCTAAATCAGGGGAGATGACATGCCACTGAAGACTGTCTACTGAGCAGTTCAAACTACAGGCTGCTTACTGGTACTAGTCATCTCCAGCATTTTTAGCTCTGGTGAGTTTAAGGAACAGGAAGCATACAGTACTACAGTGGAACATCTGCAAGGAAGCCAAAAAAAAAAAGGTTTTTACTGAAATACAAGTGAATTGAGTTAGAATGTTCACACAGAGACCAGAGATGTGAAGAGTAAGGGAGACCCACCTAGTAAGCCATGGGGTTCAGAGTGGGCCACCTTGCTTTCTAGACTCCTTATGGATCCTAGAGATGGCTAGGTCCAATCATAGTGTTAGACTTGGCCTGTTGTTTATGCCCAATGGAATAATCTATGCAACATTTATAATCCTGTTGAATAGCTCCATGGATTAGTAACATTTAATTTTATCATATTATTACCATAATATTAACATATTATCAGCATTATTTCAGTCACTTACTGAGGATCTGTCACAAGTAAGTGATGTGTCCATCTTAGGTAAGGAAGGATCTGCTAGTTGTGAGTAAGGAATTTCAAGCTTCCCGAGGCAGCCCTGCAGTTCAGGGAAAGTCACCTGGCGTGCAGCCCAACTGCAGTTCAGGGAAAGCTCAAACTGAGCCCATCCTGATGGTAATATTTATAGAGTGAAGGAGTTGGCTGCGAGTCAATAGTATAGACAAGATGGATGTCTTCATTTTAGAGGTACTATCTGTTCTGTACTTTAATTATCTTGTATTTTTGGGTTTTGAAACCACCTCTGGAAATATTTTTCCAAGGCACTTTCACTTCTTTTTGTGTGAGCCAGGAGCTTAAAAGCATGCAGGTTCACCACAGGGTGTGAGGCCTGTTGGTCCTCAGTCAATCTGAACAAAGTTGTGGTTAGGGGTCAAATGTGTCTGTCACAATCATAAGACCAATGCTTATGCAATATTTACTGTGATTTTGTGTTGTACTTTAATGAACTTGATATTTTTCTCTCATACTGACTTAAAGTATTATAGAAGTTCATGTTTGCATGCAGAAAATATCTTGGAATAAGATGACTTTCTATGATTTTGTGGAATTTTATGTGAAAATAATACAGATTTTGTAAAAACTGAAGAAAATATTCAGAATTTTAAATCTGCAATGTAAATATATCACATATATATAGTGAGATCATGTTTTTACTCAACTTTAATCCTCCTATGAATTTACACTCAACAAATACAAAAGACTGTCTAGTTTTCATTTTAGAAGCCAGTGATTTCAGTTCAAGTTATCAGCTGAATCCACATGCATACTGCATTTTTTCAGGCTGCTGGAAACCTGCCCAGTACCCAAGACAGAGATGATTTCATTGGCTATTTATCGGTCTAGCTTTTTGACAATCTGTCCTTCCTGAGCAGGCTAATTGTTAGCCAACTATAGTGTGCACTGCTGACCTGGGGCAGCTCGTATTTATACATGAGCCAAAGCTTCTTAGTCCATTAGATCATGGAGGCAAGGAACAGTATTCTAGTCCATAAACAGAGTGGCAAACAGAAGAAAACCTCTGAGGAGTTTTTGTCACTGACCAAGGAGCAGAATGGCTATACTGCACCATTTAAATGTACCAGACGGCAGAATCAGGGAATAAGAAAGGCCAGTGAAACCATTTGCATTCCTATATTATATGGCAAGCATGAGAACTGTAAATCAGAGAGACGTGCTACATTGGAATTGGCTTTGTTTGACATTATTACAGCTGACAAACAGCAGATAGGGCAAAATAAGACCAACTCTAAGGACTTGCTGTTTTTAAATAATAACGAAAATATTGGTTCTACATACTGTAACCACCCTGGTGAAGTTTTGTTTACCTTCTAACAGAAGGCCGGTCATTTCCTTGCCTAGCTGACCAAAAGATGTTAATCATTCTCTTTCTAATTTCTTACTAACATATGAGAGAGAAGCAGAAAACAATTTTCTAGTTGCTTTGCATGCTCATTTTGCCAGGCATTTATTACATAATTCGCAATGTATTAATCAGCAGAGTAATAGTATTATTAAAATCTATACACCTTAAAGGAAAAATCCACAAGTCACAGAAAGAACTCTGAGATGCAGCTGCAGTCTGCAGATACAGGGCTGTGGTAGCAGGTCATGGTTCAGCCCTAGAGAGTCATTTGTGATGTCTGTATTTATAATCTCTTTCCAGTCAAGTACTCCAAATACTGTGGGAAATTTTTCAAGCACACCAAGAAGAAGTAGAGAAAAACATTAGGAATGGAAAGAGGGCAGGTTCTAAAAGCCATTTGTTAATAATATCTGATGTTTTAATCTAATTATAATTCATACACATGCACAAAAACGCTGCTCATTCGTTTTCTTTGAACACACCTTAGGACTGCTTGAAAAGGAAACTGTCTAGTCAAAGGCCTGATTTCCCATGATTTCCAACCCAATGGCTGCAAAACTAATCTTTTCATTAAAAAAAAAAAGGAAGGGGAGGGAAGTGCAAGAGAGGGGAGAGAAGGGGGTGCAGCAAAACCAGAAATTACTCAGATGCTAGAAGTGACTGGAAAACCCAGGAAGCCTGTCATCAAGAAGGCCAAGGGCTCATAATTAGTCTGGCACAGCTGAGTAGTTTGACAATGAACAGAGTATGCCTTCATGTGTCTGTGTGTCACCAAACCTCTAATGTAGAACATAATACAAGAATTTCATTGGTTTTGATTCAGTTAATGCTCTTTGCAAAAACTTGAAATACAACTAAGGTTTAAAGCTTCTCCTTCTTACCGGTCTCCCATACAAGATCACTGTCTAGCTAGGCATAGTTCTCAGACATTTACAGAACTGTGAGAAATTCCTGGGGTCACCAAAGTCCAGTTCTCAGCTATAAAAGGCAATCATGTTACTGAATCACTTCCATTTCTATGAAGAAAAATTTCCTGCAGGAAAGTATGGATTAAGTCTATTTCTTTTCTCTGTATTTTTATTTCAATTAATATTATCATTCTTTGAAAATAATACTTTTTATACCAACAATCTTATATAGAATATACTTACTTAATTTAATATTTATAGAATGTTAAGTGTTGAAAGGGACCTTAAAGATCCTCTAGTCCCAACATCCCCCGGCTATGGGCAGAGACACCTTCTACCAGTCCAAGTTCCTCAAGGTTTTGAACACTTCCAGGGTTGTGGCAGCCACAACCTCCCCGGCTAACCTGTTGCAGTATCTCACCACCTCCACAGCAGAGAATTTTTTCTTAATATCTAACCTAAATTTCCTCTCTTTCAATTTGTACCCATTACTCCATATTCTAGCACTACAGTTCCTGATGAAGGGTCCCTCTTGGTCTCCCCTGTAGACCCCCTACACAAACTGGAAGGTTGCTGTGAGGTCTCCACACAATCTTCTCTTCTCCAGCCTAAACAGCCCCACCTTTCTCAGCCTGTCTTTGTAGAGCTGGTGTTCCAGTCCTCTTACCAATTTTGTGTCTCTCCTCTGGACTTGCTCCATGTCCTTCTGATGTTGGAGGCACCAGAACTGTTTGCAGCACTCCAGGTGGGGTTCCCACAAAAGCAGAGTGAAGGGGGAGAATTCCCTCCCTCGACTTGCTGGCCACACTCCGTTTCGTTGCAGCCCAGGATTCCCTTGGCTTTCTGGGCTGCCAGTGCACATTGCTGAGTCATGCTGAGTTTTTCATCAACCATCATCCCCCAGTCCTTTTCTGCAGGGCTACTTCTCCACCCAGCCTGTAGGCGTGCCTGGGATTGCTGGGACTCAGGTGTAGGACCTTGTACTGCAAAATAAATTATCTACCTTTTACCTCTGATATTTTGGCTTTTCACTGTGATTCATGATAATACAAGAAGGCAATTTCAGTGTTTCCTATTAAAAAAAGATTCTCTTTTCCCCCCCATTCTTCTATTATTAGAATGGCATCAGTTAGAGTATTTTGATTGCACCAACACATATGCCATGTCAGTTTTGTAATTATGTAAGGACCGTTCCTCCCTTCATGGCACCACATACCAATTTGGGAAAGTAGCAGATGAATATATGAGATTACAATGAGACAGGATTTTCTTTGCATGTTTTATTCAATTAAAACAAATATTTAGGCACCATTATAATTACTGGAAAATTAATGCCAATTAAAGACATAATTGCTATTCCATGCTTTGAGTCAAGCAAATTTAGGCTTAGACCTGAGTAACTCTTGGATAATAACCATCTGGACTGATGGCCAGGAACTCAAAGGATGTTAAGCTCTGGTATCCCAAACAATCATGTTTCATTGAGTCAGTGTAAAAGACAAAGTGGCAGTTCACAAGAAAATGTAAATTCATGAGAGAAAGCATGATAAACAAATTGCTTAACATGTTAAAATGTTTTGCAAATTGCAGTCTTAAAAGATAAATATATCTATTCTTTCCTGTTCATTTTGGTGGCAAGAGTTATTCCTCAAAGCTGGATTCAGTCACTGGAGACTCACACATATGATGTTTTTTCCAGCAGCAGTGAGGTCTGTGCCAGGTACCTCTGTACTGCTCCAGAATCCAGCCCCACTCCAAAATCCTCTCAAAATCTTACTTGCGACAGACACCAAGCAGCTTCGCAAGCCCAGCCTCTACTGCTGTGCTACTGGGCGCACGGTCAGTCATCTTGCCAGTGGCCTGTGAATAGAAGTGCTGTTGAGGAGAAGAAAGTTGCAGTGTGGATTCAGACCATGCCTTCCCTTTAGCCATGCTGTTTTGCCCTGGTGCTAGAGTACAGCAGACCTATCACTCTGTTCTCTCCTTCTTGTTTTCCCTCACCTGCTACATCTTTGCCTGCTGCAGCTCTTCTGATAAATGATCAACTCCAGTTTGAGTGGGTGAATGCTACACAGCCAAGACATTATTTTTGGTTGGGGAAAAGGAGGAACCTGAGGTTCATTGTAGGGTTTGAAATGATGCTTTATGGATATATTTATGGTCTTCTTTAAAGACAACATCAAGTGGCAAACCTGAACTAAGCACTTTAGTATGTGTACTTGAGTATCTGTTCTTGAAGTCTGCTGGACAAGTATGATGGGCTTTGTAAAGGTGTATTCTGCAAAGGATCAGCCTAGAAACCAACTGAATTTGAAACTTCCCCAGGTAGACAAAGTGTAAGAGCCAGGCTGTCAGCTGATGTGAATTACTACAATCCTCTGGTCCTATTCCCATTACATCTCTACCAACTTCACAATGGCAAACTTGAGTCACAGTCTTTTCTCAAGAGCTGTCTGTTACTAGGAGAAAAGGAAGAGACTTTGCCTACTTAACATGAATGCAAATCCAGTCAACCAGCAATGAAAAATGACAGCCAAGAAAACTTGAGATCTGGGATTTCTGCAGCATTTGCCTCCTGGAAGAGGTTAGAATACACAAGAACTAAGACATATCCTCCTTTCCCAGTGACTGCCTGAGATGAGGCTTCTCCTCACTGTGACTAAGAAACCTTTAACTTCCTTTATGGACTACATGGCAGAGCAGAGATTCCTCTGTAGCCTGTAGTGAAGACCATAGTGAGGCAGGCTGTCCTCCTCCAGCCTATGGAGGTCCATGGTGGAGCAAATATCCCCACTTGGAGCCTATGGAGGACCCCATGCCAGAGCAGGTGGATATTCTGGAAGGAGGCTGTGACCCTGTGGGAAGCTGCAGTGAAGCTCCAGGCTCCAGGCAGGGTTTGTGGACCGCTGGAGAGAGGAACCCATGCTGGAGCAGGTCTGCTGATGTAATACTCATTGCTTACTGTTTCACTACTACGTAAAATTTTATGAGGGATTGAAATATTTAAAGAAACATGAATTTCAGGAAAATTTTTGCAAATACTTGTTTTCTGCATTGGTCCATTTCAGAAGTGATCAGGTTGGAGGGAGCTCTGAACAACCTGATCTAGCTGAAGATGTCCATGCTCATTGCAGTGGTGAGTTGGACTAGATGACGTTTAAAGGTCCCTTCCAACCTAAACTATTCAAACGATTCAAACTTTCATGCTGTGCTGTTGAAGAACAAAGTCTGATCTGAATTCTTTCAAAGTATCATTTATGTTTAGTCAGGGGACAAAAGTAAAAAACATCTTCAAACAGTCACTACATTTCACCATTCCTTATTAAAAGTGTGATCACGGACACCAGCTGATGCAATTAAAGATCCCCCATTTGAATTTTCAGTGAATATTTTAAAGGGAGATACTGAGGATCACCAACTTTTTTCTCCAAAAACAAACAACTCCCCCCACAACAAAGCAACACACCAACCAACCAAAAAACTCCAAACCAAAACAAAAAAGATTTTCTTTGCCAAAGACGGATGCATGCGCAGTAAACACTAGAGACTGTTATGAAGTCTTCAGTCGATAATCAGCAACCACTAGTCTCTTCATGGTTCAAACTATGAATATTCTTTAAAAACTTGGTGAATTCTGAGAGCTTCAAGGCAGGTTAACCTTGTTCAGACACCAGGTGCCCACCAAGCCTCTGCACCCTTGTCCTCCTCAGCAGGATGAGGCAGAAAATAAGATGGAAAACATACTCTCATGGATTGAGATAAAGGTAATTTAATGAAGCAAAAAAGATTGTTTCGTGCATGTAAGCAAGCAAATTAAATAAAAAAAAAAAGCCAAAAGATTTTATTCTTTGTTTCCCATTGGCAAGTAATGTCCAGCCAGGAAGCAGGGCTTCAGTACATATAGCAGATGTTCTAAAAGACAAACACCATCAATAATAAATGACTCCCCTTCCTCCTCATTTCCCTTTGCTTTTGTATCTGGACAGACATCACATGGCATGGAATATCCCTTTGGTCAGTTTGGGTCAGCTGTCCCAGCCATGTTCCCTCCCAGGATCTTGCCACCCCCAGCCTATTGGCCTTTGTGGGTAGAATTTTGGAAAGACAGTACTGATGCTGTGCCAGCACTGCTCAACTGTTATCAGTTGATAACATGGGTGTATTATCAATACCTTTCTAGCTACCGATGCAGAGCACAGCTCTGTGGGGGCTGCTGTGGGGAAAAAGAATTTCATCTCAGCCAGACCCAATACAAGTGCAAAGGCTGTAATAGTTGTGTGCAAAAAAGACCTTTGCTATTTCAGCCAGGTATTTTATTTGGGTGAGTTACACTGTCTTAACTAACAAGTCTGCCATTTGTCTGTATTTGAATAACCTGATTCTGTTTAAAGCTCCTTTTATGGTTTCCAAACATGCTAAAATACAAATCTGCATCTGAATTACTAGCAGGGCAATTGCAAAATCTCTCATTATGTAACATAGACACGTTTGGACATCTGTAAACCAGCAGACACTAGATAAATGGGATCAATTAACCTAGTATTGAGTCCAATGGAATGAAATGCCTGAGAAGAGAACACTGACTCAAGGCATAGGAGTAATGTATTAAAGAATCAGAGCTGCCTTGTTTGCTCTACAGAATTTCAGGCCTCAGCAACTACTGTGTGTATGTTTTCCTGGCAGGAGCTTGATTATTATGAAACACCTTGGTACTGTTTGGTTACAGACCATTTTCCTCTTCTGTACAAGCTAAAGTAGAAGAACGACCTACAAAATTTAACTATAGGAAAACTGCTGGTTTTGAGAGGCAAGGTCCTTTTGTCAACACTGTATGTGTGATCAGGAGCTACAAACATGGTTTGTGTTCCTGCTGCATATTCAGAATTTGACAGGAAAGCTGGGAATTAAGGAACTTGTGACCCAGACAAGGGCTATCGGAGCTGTTTGCTTCACAGAAGTGCACCAGGACAGACAAACACATTGTCAGTGACAGTTGCTGAGTCTTGGAGGCACAAAGCAACACTTGATCTGGATTATCTGGAACAGCATTCTTCTTCCTTTGATCCACAGTGAGCAGGAAATCAACAGCAGTATATGCAGGCCCATCTTTCAAAAGTGTTGTAAAGGTATATGTATGGTCAATCCAAAAAATCAAATTGGAGAACTGTTCCTCTTTCTGTGTTAACTGAAACCTCAGGAAAATGAGGTATAACAAGACTTCTGAGAGTCATTAACTCATTCTTCTGCATGAAGGAGGGAATATTAAAACACAACCAATAGCATAATAGAACATTCTGTTTGCACTGTAGGTTTGGAAATGCTAGAATCAAGGTTGCATGCAGAAACTTAATTTGACACGTTAATTGCAGTCTTTATAATTGTCTTTAATTACAGGTTTATGCTTCATGTTTCCATAGAATTCAGGTTCGATTACTGCACCAACTGGATGGATTGCTTGCTGGGAGCCTATGTTCAATATTACCTTCCTTTTTTTTTCCTTCACACATGGCACAAAGCCCATTCTTTACACAGCAATTTGAAAAGATTATGAAATTTCTCACATCTCTTGTCCCAGTAGTTGCCACTAGTGTGTTTCAGAAGTACCTATATATGATCACTTGCCCAGCTGCTGAGGCTGAACTCACTGTGCTGCAGTGTGTGCTTCAACTTTTCAGAGGAATGTTTATGGGCTGCTGTGTTAATTTCCTGAAGTCTCTGTATTCGAGCTACCCCTCAATTCCCCACAATTGATCAAGGCAGTGTAAATGTTTCTTATTATACAAAGCATTCTGGTTTAAATGTTTCTTATCATGCAAAATGTCTTATGTGTCTGTTCTAATTCTTGGTTGAGAAGCTCATTTTGAAAAAATCCTCATTTCTAATCTCTGACCAGTGAAAATTGGTCATTAATATCTTATGAAGATGAATTATTCTGATATTTTTCTTGAGAAATCCACAGATTGACTGCTGTAGAGCACTAGTTCTTCTTCATTATCATATTGAAAAAGTACTTAGGTATTCTGAGCCTGATGAGAACAAAGGTTAAAAGAGATGGAGAATTTTTTTTGCAATCCTTTTGGTAAATGTGGGAGCTGTCTGTGAGTTTCTAAATTGCCACTTCCACACATTCTAACAATGTGATGTGAAATCCTTTAAAAAAAAGATGTTTCCTCATTAGGAAACCTATTTAACCTACAGAAACTAGAAATAAGTTCAGAAAAAAAGGGGGAAATTTTCCTTAATTCCTTTTTTTTGGTGTGAGACAGCTCTGGAATTTCATTGTAATGATGATGCTTCCATAATAATGGACCTAAAGCAATGCAACAGTGACATTGCCAGCAGGGTCTTTTATCTTTCTCTGTGCTTCATCAAAAATTCCCCTCTGTATTGAAACTATGGGTCTGGTTTTCCACATAAGAGAAAAGGCATCATGCTATGGTATGAGGGAGAACCTTCTGCAGAGACAGAATCTGCACAGTATGCCACAGAAAAATGCATTTGAGATCTGTCCAATGTTGTATGAAAGCAAAGCTTGCAGCATCTGAAGGGCATAAGACTCACTGGCTGCCTATAGTCTTCTTTTTATGCTATCTAATTAAAATGACTATTTTTTATTGGGCTTTCCTTACTTAGATCTGGATGGAACCCTGAACTATTTTTCCTGCCCCAGTGCTGTTTTCCTGACATGTGGCAATGTGGTTGGCATAGCTAATGCTATTTTATATGGCAAACAGTCTTTCTCTGTGACTGGTCACATATCAGGCCCCTTCCTTCCTTTCATTGGGTCTTGAAGTCCTGTGCAGCTGGCAGACTTCTCCAGCTCCATATCATCGTGGTTCCTGGGCACTAGCCTGCCTTCTTACCTCTTTACAGCCTTGAGGGTCTCAGGCACCTGGCCAAACAGGTTGTGATGACCCAGTCACAGAAAAATGAAGCGTAATGGCACACAGAGCACTGTCTATAAAATCAAACAAGTTACAAGCCCCAAGTGGCACTTGACCACAACTCCTGGGCAGTAAAATTTGTGATCCCCCAGTGGCCAGGGACACCTCCACTGTTGTCTGCTTCCTCTAAAGACTGAGTATAGATTACGTTTGTTGTATGTATACTGTAAGTATCCAATCTGCAGAGAGTCCAAGTGGTTAAGAACCATAAGTTAAAGTGTACTATAAAATTCAGTGCTTTGCTACTTATTGTACTACACTGATACCACTTAAAAAAATCCTGTGCTAGTGTGATCATAAAATTCTATGCTGTGCTTATAACAAAATTACATTAAAAAAATTTAAATCTTTAATTGTAACTCCAACTTAGTGCCATTATTCTGCTGAGGATGTCCAAAAGAATCAGTTTGTTGCTATAGTTACAGTTGATAAGAAGAACCATAGAATCATAAAACAATCATAAACAAGGTTTAATAGTGACATCTCAGTTAGGTAGCTATCAGGCATATTCATATGGAAAATTGTCCTGCTGTGCCAGTGCAGGCTTTTGGGTCAGACTGTGTTCTGCCCTATACAGCACAGAAACACAGAAACTGGGAAGAATACAGACAGGAGAGCAGCTTTGTAGAAGCACAGACCAATTTAAGTTGAACAGAATCTTCAGACATTCTGGACTACTGTCCTGCTGAAAGCTGGGCCAGTATAAATTTATTTTTTTTCCTAGCCTAAAGCCATAATAAGCAGATGGATTTTCTCCTTTCTGTATTTCTTGCGGATATTTCGATGTGAAGAGTTGAGCAATGCTAAAAATTTTGGACTTTTTTTCATGTAGGATAAGTGTAAAGTTAGATACGGCAGCACTGCTTCAGTATTTATTAATACAGAAGCTTCTTTGCTCTGTATGTCACTTGCTGCTTCTTCATTTTAATTTGAAATGCACTATGTGTGCTGCAACACTTATTACACATGAAAACTAGAAGCATGAGAGGAAACAAATGTCCTATAAATTCCAGAGTAGATGCTACTTAACTTCATTATTTAATTAAATTGATTAGAAGTGTGCTCACTTAGCACAAATGAATGACTTGTGTGCAATAATATGCACCTATAATATGCATGATAAGAATATCTTTATTACTAATTTCCTATGTTGGAACAAATTGTAAATTATTTCTACTTTGAGAGATGCTGAGCCAAGCAGAAACAGGTGTTCTACTCAGATCATAAAATTTTAGGATTTGTTATTTCACAGAAAAAATTCACTGTTTCTAATACCCCTCTATCCTTACGTTTAGTAAAAAAATATGCCAGAAAACAAGCAACCAACAAGAACTCATAAATGCAGCCAAAGACCTGAAAAGATGAAGCCTGTTTCCTCGAAAAAGCCAAGTGAAAATGCCTTGGAGTTTACACTCTGGAGTGCTACAGTTGCAGGTACATCCTGCATGAGCAGACTGGGGTAGGAAAGCAGCTTGTGCATATTCAGAAGTTCTTGTGGTCCTTGCAAGCTTAAATTGGAACAACCTCTGAGATTAGACAGACAATAGAATTATTAATTTTATTTCTCTGCTATGCCTGTCTTGCAGATAATTTTGTTTTCATTCATAGGTATTACCTAGGTTTGTTTTTTCCTGAGGTTATCCAATATGCCCATAGTTCCTATCCTCCCATACAGCTGAGATTTCATGGTAGGTACATTAAGAAAAATTCTGAAATACTAGATAAGCTGGCCTGCATCAGCATCCTTTTGCTCATCTGTCACCCCACGCTGCCTGTCAATGCAGCAGAGAAAACATGAGTCCTCCTTAAGCTACAAGGGACAGTATTAGGCTGAGCTTGGGGTTCTCCTGGAACCTTTCTGCCCCTCCCATGCTGGAGTCAAGTTCTTGGTGGAAAGACTGGCAGAACATGAATTAGAGAGCTGCTAGACTTCTGGGTAATGAGATCTTTCAAGTATTAAATAAATTAATCTTGCTTGAGGGCAAAAGCTCGCTCATGTACAATGGGCCTAGAACATGCCATTCCTGAAACAGCAACTGTTTTGAGTCTTGCAACCCCCTGAGAGACCCTGGTACTAGTTAGTCAAGAAACAGGACCCTTCTCAGGTTCAGTCTGAGTAGTTGCTCTGAAAAAAACCCCATAGTTGGACAGGATGAATACACTGAGCAGAGATAGGAGAACAGCACTAAGGAGAAATGTTCCCACTTGCTCAAGGCAGTAAAGAGAGCATGTTATCTTCCTTTCCACATAAATTGATGAAAATGCAGCAGGAAGGAATTATAATTGAACCATGTGTTCATAGTAGAGGAGGTCTTTTCTCAGGAGCTCACTAAAATATACAGACATACTTACCTAGAGCAAGCTGCCATGATAGTGACCAAACTTAAGGAGTTCTCTTGCACTCAAATGAGAGAACGAGGCTTCTTACAAAGAATGTGCAGCCAAGAGCAAGGTTGAAAGAGTCCATAAAATCAGATAAAAGCCTGATGTGCAAAATCCAATCTATCTTTATTTCATAATTACCTCATTAAGATAACTGACTCTGCTTTGCCCTCGTAAGTCATGACTGGGAGTGGGTGTGTAAAATACACTACAGGTATCTCTCTGACACTGGGCACAGGGAACTATGTAGATGTTTTCCAAAATGCAACAGGGCAATATACAGAGGACCTGTAATGATAAGAAAATAAAGAGCTCCTCTGCTCTCCCCTCTACTACTCTGAATATAAAAAGATTAGAAGAGATGATTAAAAGCAACAGTGCAAAACATGACCAGGTCCTGACATCTTCACACCACTCTCCAAACACCACGTAACATTGTCTTTCCCATCTTCAGAAAAGGGTTTCATTTCAATTCTAGCTTCAGGCCACCCTTCTGTGCAAAAAGCATTTTAGAACCTCCGCTGTTCATGTGTTGTGGTTTAATCCCAGTCAGCAGCACCAGGCAGCCACTCCTCACTTTCTCCTGGTGACAATTGGGTCAAAGTGAGAAAACTCATGGTTTGAGATAGTTTAATATGTAAAGCAAAAGAAGTGCACACAAACCAAGCAAAGCAAGGCAGGAAATTTATTCACCACTTCATATGGGCAGACAGGTGTTCAGCCATCTCCAGAAAAACCGGGCTCTATCATGAGTAATGGTGACTTGGGAAGACAAAAGCCATTGCTCCAAACGTGCCCCACTTCCTTCTTCTTCTGATGCCTAAAATCGTCCCTTAAAAGAAAATTCCTTAGATTCAATTTGTGAGTTTTAGCAGCATTCCTCTTACTACATCATTGGATGCAGGAGAATCTAATTTCTTCAAAAGCGTGCATACAGAGTTACAAAAGCCTCTGGCTTTTATTTAGCTACCTAATTAAAATTCAAAGCATTACCTAATATTGTTACACCCACTTCCAAAACTGTCTGTCCCATGGGACCTCCCTCAGGCATG
>VWZF01000629.1:115043-160523 GCA_013396755.1 Sclerurus mexicanus | reverse complement strand
CGAGGCGCCGCCGCACCTCCACCTCCACCACCACCACACCTCGCCCGGCTTCTCGCGCCGCCGCCTCCGCGACGACACCAGCGACCTGCTCCGCGCCTACCGCGCCCAGAAGGACCGCGACTTCGAGGACCCCTACAGCGGGCCCGGCTCGTCCCTGCGCAAGCTGCGCGCCATGTGCCGCCCCGACTACTCGGCGCCCGAGGAGCTGGGCGAGGCGGCCCTCAAGGCTTCCTCCTCCTCCTCGTCCTCGTCGTGCTGCGCCACGCCTCCCGCGGCCGGCTCCCCGCACCTCCTCCGCAGCCACAGCGAGCGCCGCCCGGCCACGCCGCCCGCCGTGAAGTACATCTCCCCCAAGCACCGGCTCATCAAGGTGGAGGGCGGCTGCGACGGCAAGAACCTCCACAAGGGCTCCAAGCAGCCGGCGGCTGCTGCGCCCTCTGCCATGAAAGATAAAGTAAGTGTTGTGTGCTCCCCGCAGAGCGCGGAGCGGGGCTGGGGCTGCGGGAGCCGCTGGGAGGGTTCGCAGCGAGGACGCCAGCTCCTGTCTGCACCTGGGAGCGCCGCCGTGCCCAGACATCCCTCACGGGGTGGGCTGGCCCTTCTCAGTATCTCAGGGCAGGCAGGGCATGTGCAGGACTGGCACGGGGAGCGGTGGCGCCCTGTCCCCTTGGCTTTCCAACTCACCTCCCGTCGGTGGGGCAGGTGCAGAGGTGTGCCGAGCCCTGCTTTGGGGCACAGTGCACTGCCAGCCTCGCGACTGGTCCCGGGGCTCTTGGGTTGGGATGCTCCTGTAGAACAGGATGTTTGGGGAGCACTGGAGTCCCTTCAAAAGCCTCGTGCGTGTGTCCAAAGTTGTGGCCTCAGCCCCATTGCATATAGTATGGAGTGGTCATATATAAAAAAATACATCTAAAAAGAAAAAGTAACTGTTGCCATCCCGAGTCGTGCTGTCTGTTTTTAAGGAGGCAGTTTGTGATTTGTTTAGTAATAACTTTCTTGCCGCCTAGTTCGGTGCCAAAGGTGAGGTCGTTCAAAGTCCTGTGTTACAACAGCATCACAGCTTCCATAGCTGTACTTGCAGGTAGCTGAAGCAAACTCTGTAGCTACTTGCTCAGTTGCAAATGTCCTGCCTTTTACTGGTCATTCGCTACAAATTTTAACAAAATATTCTAGACACAGCACTGTAAAGTGCTGGACTCAGGAACTCAGGTTACAGAGGGAAGTAGCCTACAGTATTTTGTAAGCACAGCACAATTCCCCCACCTCAGCTGGTCTTTTGAGTATAGTTCAGGTTATCTCCTATATTGGAAATATCTCTCTATTTTGTTAATCGGCATTTTCAACTTCAGTATAATGATCACATCACAAGAATTGCAAGTATGCCCTGAATGCTATCAGTCTAAATGGTCTGTATGTACGTGTTTCAATATGTAACATGATTGCATTGCCACACTTCCATGACAGCTTGATAAATTTTATCTGTCCAGGTGGCATTCCAAAGAAATCAGCTTGTGACAGTGATGATACAAGATTAAAAGTCTAGAATTTATTACATTGTCCTTTTTAGGTGTAATTCCTGACTGGAAGCAAATTCTGAAGTGATTAGTTAAAAGTTAGGATATCACTGTGTTACAGTATATGTAATGATCTATTCGGTCTCCTTTAAATTTCCTGTGTTGATACCAGGTGTCTGCTCTTAGGGAACCACTTCCAGTGAAAACAATTCCTTGGGGCAAAATGTTTATCTCTTACTTTTTTTTTTTTAAAGTCATCTTTCAATTTTAGATCCTAATGAAGAAAATTTCAAAGCAGAAACTATGTATTTGTTGCTAGGTAACCTGCTACCTTGTATGATCATAACTGTATGCTGCTCCCAAGCCCTTGTTGTAGGTTTTAAAATTTGCAGGCAAAAAGCTTCAGTCGTAGTCACATTTTTTTTTTCTCTGTTTGAGACAGAGAACTTTTTGTGACAAGGAGAAAATCTCATCATGTCTGAGAAATAAAATCATCCCTGTGCCTCAAAAAGTTAGGTATGCCTGCATACAGCAGTTTGGATGCGAAAAGCAACATAGCTTGCCTTTTGTTTCATTGTGTTATTTCCTCCCAGCAATGAATGTGAAATATCTCTTATTTCTCAGCCCTGGAATGTGGGGTCTGACTGGTGAACTCGGTAAGCAAGGGTCATAACGGGCAGGCACAGAACTGCTTCTCTTCTACACCTGTGATTCACTGAGGAAGAAAATGAGGAATTTAGTTAACAGAGTGTTTGTAATTTGCTAGCAAATAAAGCAAATGGAAATAAACTTGTATAAGAAGGACACAGTAGAAGGGACAGTAAAGAGGCAATAACTGTCATCCCGTCCCCCAATGTAATAAAATTGGAGGTCCGATATTCAAAAGACTTCATAGAAATGATAAAAACATTTAGGGGAAAAACATCTGTAACACAAACTACTAAAGAACTTAGGAATGTGAGAAAGATCTAGGGACCATATAGGTCTGTCTTCATAGAAGTATGTTAGTGTTTAATGATCCAATGCTGTCTGCTTGAGTTCCATTCCTGCATCTGTTGGTTTTTTTTTTCCTGTTTTAATTTATGAGGATAGGGTGCTGTTTTCCTTTATGTGTTAATGGAGAAGTGAGAAGTATTGTTTTCAACAAATTCAATATGCAGTTTTAAAACTTTAGTGATTTCATCAGTAAAGAGTTGGCTGGAAAGCTCAGTTGTGTGTCTTGAAAGAGTTACTGGAATGGGAGGGAGATTCAGGAAGGTGCTTGTTTGGTGTGTTTACTTACAAAGGGTAAATGGCAAAGTATGGGCAGTGACAGATTAGTTAGTTGAAATTCCCAGGGGAATAAAATTGTAGACTAGCTGATTCAGGGAATAAAGGAGATGGAGATTTAAAGCACTGGCAGACATGATTATACTTTGCAGGATTCCAAACAAAGGCTGTGAACGTAACAACATAAATGTTACTCATCTGGGTTTCAGGAAGTTTTGATGTGTAGAGGTAGAAATACCAACTCATGTTTAACCCAAATTGCCATGTACCTTGTAATAGTGAGGTGACTAACCTCTACAACAGATGCCCAGAGGAGAACCAACATTTCCAGATGTCTTTGAATTCAAATTGGTAGATTTTTTTTTAAATATTTTTTTTTGTTGTTATTTAGGTAATACAATCAGGCAGGCTCGGGAGCTTTAACAGTGATGCTTACCTTCAGACAAGGGGGAGCAGGCTGTGTTAGAATTCATGGCTGAGGCAGCTCAGTTCCTCCAATGTGGTGGATGAGAAATTGCTGGCTTCCGTCTTTAGTGCTGGCTTGCGAGATGTTAACATCTTAATTCCTCTGTGGCAAGCAAATGAGTGTAGGCAAGTCGAAACAACATGTGGCTGTATTCTGGAGCAACCTGGCAGCTATGGTATTTGTGCAAGAATATATGTGAGACTTGGTTTATAGCACTCCATGAACCAGAGATTGAAAACAAGGAGTTTAAATCTTCCTGAGTGACAATGCTCTGTCTGGCATGGTGGTATGTGTAGATCCATGAAAGCAATAATCCAAAAGCAAATCCAAAAGCAGCAATAATTGAGGAGATAGTGTCTATGTAAAAGGATACTTCATTTATGTTCTCACCTGTTACATATTTGAACCAAAATATTTTTCTGCCTGATTTTGCAGCTGAAGAACTTGGGACACTACTCAAAGACCAAGTGTACCATACTTCATTGTAGGAAGTTCTTAGGATTGAAAATGTGGGGTTGTAGTATACTTGTCCTTTAAAAGCTAATTATTTCATAATGAAGAGCATTTTGCACTCCCGCTGTGCAGCAGAGGCAGAACTATGCAACAATTCTGCATACTGAATGCAGAAGACACTGGAAGTTTCAAGATCCATTTCCACAGGTGTTGAACAAATTTTTGACACTAAGCTCTCATCTCCATTAGATAGGTTTATTGGCACAGCTACGATATCTGGTTGCTTGAGGGAGTGCCTCAAGAGAGGAATCCTGAACAAAGAAATCCCTAGACAATTACGGCCTTACAATCCAAACTCCCCATCCCTCATGTGACAGTCTGGACAAATAGCAGCATTAGAGTCCGGAGTCTTCTTACTCTTGGTTTTCTGTTTTCTTACCAGGTGGTTGCTGTGTGGTCATCTTCACACGCTCTTGGGTTGCTTTTGGTGGGAGTTTCATTTGGTTCTGTAGTCCATGTTGTAATATGGTTATTATAGTGCATAAACTGTGAGCTGTCCACTCTGTTAATTTTTAAGTAATATTTAAGATGCAAGCTTTGTCTGTTCTAATTATTATTAATATTCATATTGTTAGCTTCAGATTGTACTGTAATGTCTCTGACTTACACAACATAGCCATATAGTTCTGATAAAGTTCAATTTACAGCCTAAAAATTTAAACTACTTATGTCAAGCAAGCACTTAGCTACTTGCAAATAGTACAAAGTTTTCAACTACAGGACAGGACGTATCTGGTGCTGTAGAAAAATAACTTTCTTCTGCACAGTCAGAGCAGATCTGGTACAAAATCATGTAAGTGTTGTGTGGCAGCAGCAATCAAGCAGGCAACTGTTCAGGGCAACGTAGATGCTGACTCGACGTACAAAGTTCTGAAAACCTTGCATGTGAATTCTACACTTGTATAAGGAAAAAAACCCTTTTGTTTCCATGGGATCTAACTCAGAAGTATGTGGTGCAGCGATCTGTGTGCTAGATAAGCATGATGTCTAAAGCTGTTTGCTTTGAAAGCTTCTCCTTGGAATATGTAAGAAACAAGTACCCTTTTAATGTTGTACTAGACTATGGAAATGCTTTTTGGACATCTAACTTCTTGCATAAAAGTAGTTAGATTACATGAAACATTATTAACATCTGTATAAAATTCAAGTATTTTAGTAAAGGTTGAGAAGATATTTGTCTTATTTCTGTATATGGAAGGTCTATGTTTTATCTGGTGTTTCAAGTGACAAGAAGTGAGGTGTATTTAACAATCTTGCTGCTGGTCTTTTGAGGTGAGAAAAGATTTGAAAGGTGTCTAAGCAGTGTTGGGATTATTTATATCAAAGAATCTTGTTTGTAGAGATCCTAAACTACAAGTGTACCTCCATGTCTTATTCCCGTGTTTAATCTATTGCAGCAGAGTGTCAAACTGCCTCTCCTTGCAGTTGGTTCTACTCTGAGTCTTCTTTTTTGTATGTGGTTCCCATTGGCATATGGCTCTGCTTTTGAGTCAAAGAGGAAAAAAGATAGTGGTCTTGCATGAAAAGTCTAAGCAAGGCTACATGTAAAGGCAGCAAACTATTTTTCCATGTATCTCATGATGTTGTAGTGCAGCTATAATACAGCTAGAAATGCATTTTTTCACATGTCAGTCTCATGATTAGGGGACTATCACAGTCTTATTGCACAGGAAGATACTCAAACTCCACAGGCTCGGGTACTTCAGGGCTTTTTGAAATGATGTGGTAAACTGTTCAGTTACAAATATGCCTGGCATCTGCAGTGTATGCATAGCTTGGAACACTCTCAGCTTTGGAAAGGGTCCAGATTATCAGACTTTTGGTCAGAGAGATCCAAGCAGAGAAAGACTACCAGGAAGGAGTATGAAGCAGCTGGGAGACATGTGAAGGTTTAAGGAAGGAGTGGTAGCCTTCTGAAAGAGTGTAATGTGTATACCTTTGCAGTAAGTGTATGAACTCCATTGCAAAAAGGTACCTCAGCTACTGGATTCAAACACGGAGACTGACTTGGCTACTTACTGTGACAGTTAACCAGCAACTTCCATGTGGCCTGATTCTAAAAAAGGGCTAATTTTGCAGTACAAACGATTGCAAGGGAACTGGGCAAGGTAGTAGGCGTTCGTCCTGTTTCCGCCCTTTTCCAAGCAGCCTGTGTATCTAATCTCTATGAATCGTGTCCGCTTGGCCCCCAGTGAGCAAGAACTTTTATCTGTTTTATCTGTTCCCTTACTTCTTTCACAGGGGAGCATGCAAGACGAACATGCTTCTGTGCTGGGCGTCTTCCCCAGTCTGAGGGATCCACACTGCTTTTAGGAACCCTAGGTCTGAGCTGTCATGTGCTGAGCTTCTGGGCTCATTGCATGTTACAAAGTGCTGGATGTCTCTCAGCATGTGCTGTTGCATGCAGCTGCTCCTCCTCAGATGCATGGCTGCACTTCTCAATGAACTTTATGAGGTTCATGTTGGTCTGTTTCTCCAGACTGCAGAGGTCCCTCTGGTCGCTTGTATCTCAGCCATTCCTCACAGTGTAATGTGGTGTGCAAACTGGCGCAAGGTACACTCTTCCTTCATCACCCATATCATTAATGAAGATGTTAAACAGGACTAAACCCAGCACTGACCCATGGGGTACACCATTTTACTGCGTTTTGTGCTATGGGTCACCATATATACCTCACTATCTACCTCATTGTTGAGCCAGAGTTCAATCCACCTCACTGCTCAGCCAGTCTGTCCATCAACAGCTTGTACATGAGGATTTTATGAGAGACAAATGTCAAAGGCCTTTACGTTTACAAGGTAGCCAAGAGCCACTGCCATCTCCAAGTTGTTCAGACTTCCTGACCACAGCTTTCAATTCTAACTGAAAAACTAACAAAACCACTCATGGCTGCAGAGGACTTCCATTGAGGGGATGAAAGGCCATTTTAAAGTTAATTTGTTGTTAATATTTGACTCTAAAATGTAGCTACATGCTGTTTGGTCCAGAGGAAAAGAAACCTGCAGATCTACTTTGGTTTTGTGGCTGAATTCCATACATTGATGTCAAACAGTAATGTGTGAATTCTTGTATTCTTTCTGTATGACTTTGTAACAATACTAGATATTGGATTATCAGTAGCTGTATTCCTAGAGGATTTGAAAGCATTTTACAGGCTTTATATGTGAGCAATAGTGACCATGGGGGACCTTTAGCTACTTAAAATTTACAACATATTTCTTTAGGATTGTGGATTAAGGCTGCTGAAGGGAACTACAGGAGGACTATCTGTGAACAGACTGCCCTCTGAGAATTGAGAGTTCTGCTCTTCTGAGATGTTTAAAAATCTATTTTAATCTTGCAAGGCTTAAAACAAAGCAAAACAAAATCATAAACCCCAAAGAAATAAAAGATAGTCTTAAATTGTCAAAAAAAAGTCACAAATGTTCCAAATCTATTTTTAAAGATCCATGTGTAAGTCTGAATGAGATATGAGGAGCCTGCAGCTGTGCTACATATTCTGAAGGTAGCTTCTGTGCAGGCATCTTATAAAGATTTTTAGATTGTAGCTCAGGAAAGTGGGACTGAGGAGGAAGTTTCTTATGGAAGATATTACTGCCAGTGGATTCTCTCCAAGTGAAGGTTTAAGATGGTCCCTTTCTGTAAAGAAAGTGCTACTTTTCAGATACAACCTTTCTTTTGTAGTTTCAACAAATGTTTCAGAAAAGAGATTTTTGGCCTTGTTTAGAATAGAGTATTTTCAGTTGGATAGGACCTACAATAATCATGTGGTCCAACGGCCTGACCATTTCAGGGCTGACCAAAAGTTAATGCACATTATTAATGTCTCTTGAACACTAACAGACAGGGGGTATCGATCACCTCTTTAGGAAGCCTGTTCCAGTGTTTGAACACCCTCTCTGCCAAGAAATGTTTCATAATGTCAACTCTGAACTGCCCCTGGTGCAGGTTTGAACCATTCCCATGCATCTTGTGACCGGATTCCAGGGAACAGAGCTCAGCACTTCTCTCTCTGCTTCTCTTCAGAAAGTTGCAGAGAACGATGATGTTGCCTGTCAGCCTCCTTTTCTCCAAGGTCCTTAACCACTTCTCATAGGACATGCCTTCCAGCCCTTTCACCAGCTTTGTTGCTCTCCTTCTAACTGCTGAACTTGCATGGCAGAATTGATGCTGAATTGTGGAATACAGGGAGAACATATCAATTCCATGCGGAATTTCAGTTGGAGGTTCTGAGTTGTGATGGGGGGGATCCTGACCCAACAGGCAGTGAAGTGTAATAGGATTGGTTTTCCATTGTGGACTCTGTAGTGGCCTATTAATGTCTGTCTGCTTCATAGAACAGGCTATACACTAGACTGGGGACTTCTAAGTTATTTTCCCCTCAGGATAATGCATCTCAGTGAATCCTGAGCTGTGAATGGGAACAAGCTAATCATGCAAAGCTTTTTTACTTCCACTGTGGTGTTAGGAATATTGTCCTAACAATGTCCGTGCTGACAAGAAAGCTGTGGTTTGTTCAGTCGTTGGCACTAAGTCTAGGGAAGCTGTGTACAGGTCAGTGTATCAGCAGGTTTTCCAAGGCTGGGAACTTCATTTAAAAAAAAAAAAAAAAAAAAAGGGTAATACTTAGGTTACAGGGATGATTACCCAAATAGGTTCTGGAATTCTGTGCTTCATGCAAGAAAACATAAGTGCAAGTCTTTATTCATTTGCAAAACAAATCAAGACAAAACTTCACAGTATGCAGGCTGAGCTTTGTCCAGGTTTCAACATCAGAGATATTTCTGATGTGTAGTTACCTGAACATTGCATGAAAATATAATTTTGAAGGAAACTGCCTAGAGCATGTCTGGCATGTGAGACTTGGTTGTTGCTTGGGGACAAGGAGAGAAATTTGGTATTTCTCAAAAATTTCATTTCACAACAACAATCAAATAAAAGAACACCAGCAATGAAACATGTAATATTGTTAGTTGGTGTTGGCCACCAAGTTGATTAGACGGATGGAGCACCTCTCCAGTGAGGAAGGGCTGAGAGAATTGGGTTTGTTCAGCCTGGAGAAGAAAAGGTTTCAAGGTGACCTAATTGTGGCCTTCCAGTACCTGAAGGGAGCCTACAAGAAAGATGGAGAGGGACTTTCTACAAGGTCATGTAGTGACGGAACAGGAGGGAATGGCTTCAAACTGAAAGAGGTGAGGTTTAGGTTAGGTTTTAGACCATTAGATACTACTGTGACGGTAGTGAAGTACTGAAAGAGGTTGCCCAGAAAAGCTGTGGCTGACCCATCACTTGAAGTGTTCAAACCAAGGTTGGATGAGTCTCTGAGCAACCTGGTCTAGTGAAAGGAGTCACTGCCTACAGCAGGGAGGTTGGAACTAGATCATCTTTGAGGTCCCTTCCAACGCAGGCTGTTCTATGATTCTGTGATAATACAGAGTGACTTTTACTGTAGCCAGTGACTTTTGTGAGTATGAATTCTTGGAGAGGTTGAGGAATTTTCATTACATTGTGTTAAATGTGTTAGTTAATTATAATGTAGACATATTCAGAGTTTTTAAGTGCTGTTGTCTTCTGTATCTCTGCTGACAGTGACACATTCTTGTCTGTGGTTTTGCTGGACTTAATTGTTGGTCACGAAGGTCAAAAGAGGAATATATGTCTTTACGTATTTATTTAACTATATATTTGCCTATGGCAGGAGGGTTGGAACTAGATAATCTTTAAGGATCCTTCTAACCCAAATGGTTCTAACATTCTATATAATGATAAAATAATAATATATATTATTTTTTAATAACAGATCTTCCCCCATGCCCCAAAAAAGTAAAAAAAAAAAAAGTCTTCCATAATAAATTTCCCAAAGGCCTGGTGAGCAGGAGAGGTCTTTTAGGGTTTTTTTGCTATATGCTGTTTTTAATAATTCATCTAGGATTCTTCCTTGGTCATGATAGCACCAAATCAGAGAAATAACAGAATTCTGTGCTGAAGTTGCTATTTTAAAGATAGCTAGATCTATTGTGTTTCCTTTCAGTTCAAAAGGGTTTATTTTGGTGTGATAAGTTCTCATTTGTTTCTTTCTTGTCTGTTGCCTTTAAAATGTGTTTTTTAGTCAGATGGATGCCTGTGGAATGATGTATATAGGTGCGTTCTTTTGTTTCTTCCTGTGGCTGCCTATGTAGAGAATTCTTTTGTATATGCAAATATCCATTTAGACTGGTATTTAATATGACAGTATTTGTCAGACTCTTTTTTAAGACTGTAGAAGAACAAAGACTATGCATCAACAGTGAAGCTTGCAACTCAGTTAATATATTAATAGAGGGATAAACCAACCAGAATATCAGCTTGTATTTAATTTTCTAGGGAGTGATGGTTGTTTTTTTGGTCTTGTATCTGCTGACTAACTTTTTAGCTAGAGCTATGATTTTGAATTTGTCAGATTGTCTGGGAACTGAGCTGTACTCTCTGTCCTTTTAATTTTAAAGACAACCTGCTAGGAAGTACTCCTCTGACTGTTTTTTAAATCTTTGTTGACCTCTTGTGATCAGTGCACCTCTGTTTATGGGTTGGAATTTTGTTTGCTTTATGTTACTGATGCTTTAAGCTACTGTTACTACATGTACTTGATAGAAAATAGTATCACATGTGTATGGGGTGCCATAGAATGGGCTTGTATAGAGTAGGAATCAGTAGTTGTAGGAGCTCACAGTCCACTCTGTTGATCTTGCATTCTATTAAGAGATAAGCCACAGGTCTTTGACAATAGCCTTGACAAATGCAGACAATTTAAACATTAATTTGGAATCTGAATGACTGCCTGAGTCCTTCTAGGGACTCCTGATAGCTGTGTTTCATTTTGATTGATAGAACTATTGTGGAAGGTGACTGGGTTTGGCAGAACAGGGATACAAATTAAATGTGTCGTGCTCCAAGGCTCAGCCCTTGTGTATGAGTACTCTCTCTAGCTGTGGTTACAAAACCTCAACATGTTGCGATTCCTCTGATTGTTTCCGGGGTAGATGTGGCAACTCCAGGATTAGATGCTGGATAGTCTGTCTAGTTGAGACTTTTGAGAGGGGTGCATTGATAGAGGATGCATGGCGTCCATTTCCTTCTCTTTCCTGTCCAGTGTTTGTCACTAACATAAAACATCAATTTGGAAGCAAACTGCACAGTTTTAGCCATTTGCCTTGAAAGTGCACTTAATCAAAATTGTGGAAGGTACACTGCGTGTAGACCCTAACCTGGGATGATCAGTGCTGGCCTTGGCCTCTGGACTGTAAAAACAAATGGCTGACAGACACACTTGCTGGGCAGTGGCTGTAAGGTTGTTTGGAGAAAAATAAACAAATAGAGTACACAACAAGTTTCACATGCTGGAAAACAGATGAGCCCTAGTCAACATGGAAGCACTTCAATCATCACACAGGAAGACCTGCTCCTGCATGGCCATGGGAGAGAGGTACCAGGACGGCGTTCTCACATTGGATCTTCCCTGCATGGCATTGAGATTAATAAGATCTGCAAAAACCTGCGGCACATGCAAGGCATGCACCTGCAGTACTTGTGAGCAAGACTTTGTAACATTGGCAAGCATGTGCTTTGTGAGGATGGCATGAAGGGGTATGGGGACAATATCATAAATCATGAAGCAGATGTTTTGATTATTATGTGTACCATAACTAGAAAATTCATATACTCAGAATCTTGTATTTCATCAAGAGTCTTTGTCTGTACTTGGTCTAACGTACTGCATATAGGCTTGGAAGATGAGCTTGTTATAGTAAAAGTAATTTATGTGGACATGGCACAAAGACCTGCAGATTAGGAATCCTTTTTCTGGCTGAGAGCTCTGAAAACAGGAGAAATAATCTTCTGAAATGGGATTTTTTAAAGGAGTTCAGACACTTACAGTAGGTATATTACAACAGACCCAACAAGCATACTCATTTGAGGTTTTTAAGCCTTGGTTTCTCTTTGAAAGAAATAGGAAACCTTAAGACTTTATACAAGCAGAGAATTTATAGTTGTTTGCAAGTGTAGAAAAAATCGAATTCTGACACTGGCCAGCTGGTATATCTAGGCTGAGAATTACTAAATCTTAATATATATGGGAACAGTAACAGTCCTCTGGGAAGCCCTCTGACAGCTCAGAGTTGTAAATCTGCTTTAAAGGAGATACACAGTTCCAGGAAAGGTGAAGCAAGCTGCTCTTTCTGCCTGAGAGCTGAAAAGTGAGTTTGGGATTTGTTGTGGGGTTGACTTGTTTGGGTGAATTTTTTGGAGTGTGGTCTTATTTGGCAGGACTTCATATGTGTAATTTTCCTCCTAGTATGGTTTTTGCAAATGGAGAAGAAGAAATACCCAATGGCTGTGTTAAGACTGCCTTCTGTTTCATATTTTAGTACAGTTATGCTAAGGACTGTTGAGTATTACATGTCAACATTTGCAATAGGGGAGCAGCACAAAGCCCATGCCACCACCTAGCAGCTCTTGACAGGTTTGAATCAGAAGATTACATGGATGGCATTTCCGTTGCATCACTTTTGGAGATAAACCTGTCCTTGTGACTGGGAGAAATTACTGCTGCATGATACACATTGTTGTCTTTGTCTCAAGTGTGTGCAGCTGCTGTCACTTGATTTGCTGCTTGGGCATATGTTGCCAGACGGGGGGAAGGGACTTTTTCCCTTTGTGTTAACTGCTTTTTGCAATAATGAGGGAGTAATTTTGGACACCAAGTGAGAAAAAAGAATTATTTTCCTCCCTCTATGATCCATGCCAGTCTGGTGATTTCTGGTCAAAAAGAAACTTCTGGTCACTTTAGATTTTGACTGGAGAAAAATGCACAAAAAATACAGATAAAACATCGATCTCTGCAGTAAAATAAGCAAATAAGTCGTATAAAATTGCAGTGTGGCAGTGTTGTGGAGCCTGAGTAATGACACTGACGTGTATTAGATATTTTGTTCCCTAATTTTAAAGGAGTTATACATGTTATAAATGCTCATTTACTCCATAGCATTTGTGCGGGTGTTTGATCTGCAAATACTTGTGTTAAATACTTGTGTGTCCTGTTTTTCTTCTTCATCTGGTGGGGTATGTTTGCAGCAGAAGATAGAAGCAGATGCAGCTTCAGTCTCTTAGTTAGCATTGTACTCCTGGTTCTTTGTCGAAAAGATTGAATCTGTTGAAATAGCAGTTTGCTCTAAATATTACTGATGCTGGTCTTAAAGATATAANGAGTGATGGGTTGGACAGGGTGGTGTCTTGAAGTTCTCTCTCACCTGAACTACTTTATGATTCTGTGGAGATTCTGGTGCTGAGGCCTGCCTCTGCTTTGCTTCGAACTCTCTTGCCTATTCTACATTACATCTCTGTTCTCTACAGTAATTCTCATGTGGGGATTTTTGCCTTTGCCTCAGTCTCTTGTGACCATATAGAAATGAAGATTAGCTCTTCCTCTTCAGTTATAGAGAGAAATAGTTCCTGTGACTTCAACTGATAAAAGAGCCTATCTATCAGACTTAGGCAGCATTCAGTGATTTTGCAGGAGTCAGAGGAGCATAGCAATGTAATGTGAGATTTTCTAACCTTCAGATTTTTCTAGTCTCCTAGTGGAGGAAGAAAACGTGTTCTGGCAGAACTTGTTTTTACTGCTTTTTGTCTCAGTTCACAAAAATATAAGTAAATACGATGCTTCTTTGAAAGAATGACTCAGATGGGTTGAAGGATCTAAATTTAGGCAAGAAGCCTGTTTTGTGTCTTGTTTCTTTTCAGCTGAGAACTAAAATTACAAAGGTTCTTATTCATACAGTGAAAGGAGTAGCATTTGAGTATTTATTTGAAAAATTTCTAGCAATATTTATCAGTTTATCATATTATTTATCAGTTGTAGCTGATAAACCTAAAAAGCAGAGGGAATGAAGTATATGCAAGAGAAAAGGAGATTTTTTTGTTTCTGAATATTATCAAACTTTTCTGGTAAGAGTTGCACTGGACGGAGTTTACTGACTGATTGGCTTTTTCTTATATGTCCATTGCAATAATTTCATAGCTTGACAGAAATGTTTTCAACACAGAGTCTGCCTTTGTGGGGTTTCTGGTATGAACAGAAGCACACTTCTGTTTGATTTACCTTTTAGTAACTGATCTGTGGCAGTTGTGCATTTGGCCTCTGAACTAAGACTGTACTTTGAAGATGGCATTGGATGTAACTGTATTAAACTGTTTTGGGGTTGATAGGATGTTACTGCCTCCTGGTTTGCACATCTGACTGGAGAATTCAGTAACAGTTACTTTCCTGTCTTTCAGGTATTGATAGCTGATGACTACTCTGATCCATTTGATGCCAAAAGTGAGTTGAACAGAATGGGAAAAGGCGAGAACACTGGCTACATGGAACCTTATGAAGCGCAGAGAATAATGGCTGGTAAGAACAGACAATTACACATGTGAGTTCTAGTACCATGGCAATTCACATGTATATTACAGCTGTTATGAAACAGAAATGCCATTGTTTGGAAAATTTTGGCATGGAAGAAACATGCTTCTGAAGATGCTTAGGTGGGCAACAGTAAATGCCATGGAAGCTTTTCATTTGCCTGCATGTGCCTTGATACCTAAAAATATGCTCTGGACCTCGCTTTTAAGTATAGATGTTTTGTACTGTCTTGTGAGAAGATGAAAAACACATGAGCAGTGGGATTTGGAGTGTGTATTGCTCAGCTTGGCAATGTCAGGGCTGTCATTTGTGTATGTAGTAGGGATGGCCAAAGCATAGCGTTGTGTTATGTCAGTTGAAAACAGTTGATCAATTTGCATATGGACTTTTTTCCCCTCAATCAGATTCAAACTTCTTGGTCTCTGTTCTCTTGGAGGATGGCTGTAAAGCTACATCTTTATGTAGCTTCCATCTTTTCTTCCTCACTTCTCTGATTGTTTTTTACTGGTGGTCAAAATGAGACACTATAGGATGCCTGTGAGCCTTTAACTGCTATTCCTAGTAGTTTTTTTGCTTTTCTGTCTTGTAAGGAGCTGACTAAAGGTAGCACTGTTGTAGGAGTTTGGACTGTTTGAACCCCTCTCCTGGCATTACGCAACTGTATTTCCTGTGTATTTTTCTTATCTCCATCAATTTCCTACTTGTTGGCTGCGCAGTCACTAGAATGTTCCAAGATCTGGGGCCATTTATTCTTAATTTATGATGATTTGACTCAGGAAGCACACATCTTTGGGCAGATCAACTGTGCATTTCTTGGATTTATACAGCAGGTCTTCTTTTTCTCACTATGGGGTAAAAGTCATTCTTGTGCCCAGTTAAGTTGATTGTATGCTTTCCTTTTCTATTGGCAGCTCCTGTTTTGGGCCCTCAGGAAAGATTAATCAGTGGGGGAAGATGAGGCTGTTGGATGCAAAGATCCTTTTTTCATGCAAGTGTTCCTATTTTTCTTTTCTTAAATAGCATTTCTGAAGAGAGACACGGGAAATTACATGGAAACTATTGTTTGGAAGTTTTCAGTATCTTGTAGAGGGGCTGGGAGCTTTCAGTTCTTCATGTAAATCTATTCACAGTTGAGTAATTTCTCAGAAAAACAAATCAGTGCAAATAATTTTTTGCTGTGTGTTGAGCAAAACACACAGATATTTTGTGATGAGCACTTGTAATTTTAACTATGAAGTTTACAGTGTGTTGATTGGTTTCTTCCTGTGTTTAGGACAGGAGTTTATTCTATTTCCTTTTCCAGATTAGCCATAACATGTGGGACGATTTAGTGGACAATACTGGATGGTTTACCTAAAGTAAGGAACAGTAGGTTTGTGAACTCTTGCAATTACAAGAGACTCTTTTGCTAAATTTTATTTAGTGCAACTGATAAGCTGTTATATCTGTTCTGTATGTTATTATAAAGGAAACCTAAGGAGCATTCAATGGTGCTAAAGGCTCTTTTGAAAATGGGATTTAATTGATTATAGTGATAGAGGAGGTGTTCTGAATAGGCATTTGATTGAGCCAGCAGAAGATAATTGATATACCCGTGAAGATGTTTAGTGTTTTGAGGTCCAGGTATTTAGTTTCCAGTCATGTTGTCCTAGTGTGGGTAGAAATAGAGAAGTTCTTCCCATAAACCTCTGTGAGGTTAGGTTACATTGATTATATTCAAGCATGTGGTTCTATGTTTGGGATTTTTTATTGTTCAGGCCTTGCCTTTGCGCTTTACTTGACAAATGAAAATCCAAAGGCATCTTCTTGAAGTTTTTTAAGGTTCAGTTCCTATTTTCCAGGTGAGTTCTATTATGTATCTGCTGCTTCTAAAGAAGACCTTTTAACTGCATTTTGATTGGCCTCAAAGTATTTGCTCCTTTGTTTGTTATGTTTATTTGCTGGTTTTGTTGTCTGATGAACAGAAGAACGTGAGATGGCTATCTGTTTAGCTTGACTAATCTGATTAAGTCCTTCTGAGTGTATTTAATATGGGTTAATCCCAGAGAGAAGGAATTTGCATACCCCAGTGGAATCCACTGTAGGAGAGAAAGAAAACATGTCACTGGTGTATCCTAACTCTTGTAACTCGGGAAACCAGGTGTAAGGCTAGTTGAAATAGGAGCGTTTTGTGTATTACATACTTCTTGAGTTAGTAGAGGATTAGGCAAAATGAAGTAAGACTCTGGGATTTCAATATGAGAAGATAAGCTTACATTTAAATAGAAAGGTATGATGTCTGAAATTAGTATTTTCATTCAGAACTTCTCCTTTCTCTCCGAGAGCTCTGTCGGCTTGTAGTTTTCATGTAATTTGTTCTGAGCTGATGTTTAATATGAAAAGAATTGCAATCCTTAAAACTAATTATTTCAATTAATTATTTAATGGCCTATCTATTTCCATGCTTTCTGTGGTTAGAGTTGGGTTCAGTCAGGCTTGAAGTTTCTTCTTCTAATAGTGTCCTCCAAAAACACTGTCTTCCCACATTTGTGGTCGTGATGATTGCAAGAAAGCAATCTTTATGCCAAGGTTTGGAAATACTTTTTGAAGGAAGGTTTGACCTGAGGCTAAGGTAAGAGAATGCTGATAGTGATGCCTGTTTATAAGAAGCTGTCATCCCCTGTCAGCCAGACACATCTTCTGGCTAGTAGTGATATTCATAAGTGTCTGTCCTGTCTTCAGGAAGTCCATGCCAGAGGTTCAGAGGAAATCCCTGGGAACCCAGTTCTTGATGTGCTCGGTGGTGTGAGTCTCAACTTGGCTGGATGTGTACCTAAGGCCATAGGAGGAACAGTGTTGCATCTTTGCCTTACTCACAACCTGTCTGGAGATTTGATGTCCCAGTGTAACTACAAGGATGTTCTCTGTGATGTTAATATTTGACATACTGTGTCCTGGACTGTGCATGGAGTGAGATTCATGCATGCATGATGGCAATAGAGATAGCTAAGATGCTAATTTCTAAGGATCCTGAGAAGTAGATGGACCTTATTTTTCCTGTAGTGTCAGTGTGTAGCAGCTGCAATAATACGTGACTGCTACACAAACAAGCCTGTGGTGCCTTACCTAGCCTGTTACCAAGTATCATTGTTGAAATCAGGTGTAGGAACTGTTACTTTAGGATTTCATATATTTGTAGATATTTATATAGCTATATAGTTTCTACATTCTGAAGTAGTAGCTAACAGCTTCTAACCTCTGTGACACATTCCTGGATCTCCTTGTCCTGGGGAAAATAATAACTAGAACATCTTGCCTGAAACTCATGTACCAAAACTAGGATAATAAGATACTATTTTAGTCAAAACAAGAAAGAAGGCCCAGAAACCTTGGACAAGCTCCAAAAAGAAGATGTAAAGTGAAGATGGTGAAGTGCAAGGGCTCCTGAGACCTCTGACTCAATTTCAGAGAAGGTGTGTTGAGGGGAGTTTCTGGGGATGGACAATTATTAGATTGGATGTAACCTTTAGATAGGATAATTAAGTAGTGCTATAAAATTGGTAAGACACCTAAGCTAGGGAGCTCAGCTCAGAGTTCAGTTTAGCTGGTCTGGGACTTGTCAGTTCGTCTCCACTGCGTGTCCATGCACTGTGGGGGCAGCTCCCACCTTGCCCGTTTGGCGAGCCATGAAGAACCTCAAGTCCTGCTTGAAGAACACAAGGACAGTATTGGAGAAAGGGTGCATGTCTCTCTGTATGCTTTCTATGCTTTGTACCCCTGAAACCCTGTAAGTAAAGGACTCCTCTCTTCCTTACCCAGATAATGTCTTGGAAAGTTTTCCCCTAGAATTTCAGGCAACAGGACTACTTCATGCTTTGAGAGAGAGTTCTCCAGGGAAGCTGTGACTGGAGATGCTATGTATGAACAGAAGTGACTGGTTGAGATACTGTCAGGTCAGAATGGTGGTGCCTGTATCACCTAAGCTGTTCTCTCATCCATTCTTCTCAGGCAATGCTAGGAGAAGAGAAGTTAAGTTCCACCTGCGTATTTACTCCTATTAGCCTGCACTAGGTGTCAAATACTGGAGGGGGGTCTGTTTTCTGTGGTAATCTCTTACTTGAGAGGAGAAAGGTGCACTTAATTCATGAATATTACTGTGGCTATACTTGGGGAAAATGTGCATTTTTTTTTTCCTTTAAAATCCCCTAAAAGTCACAAGGCGCTGTTCTAGCCGTAATACTCTTATGGGTATGCCTTTCCACTTTCACCTGACAGCTGCACATGTTGACACAGTTTTTTCAGGCATCTCTGCCTCTCAGAAGAAATTAAGACAAGTTGTCAGACTGCATGAAACATTTGCAATCAAATGCCATATCAAGGCTGTCTATACGACAGCCTTCTATGCGCTGTGTGAAAGAACTCTCCTTTGGAGGAGGACCAGTTTTGGATCATCACTCAGGTGGAGATATGCTGTCAGCCTAGTTGTTGCACGAAGAACTGTATCATTTTAAGGTACAATAAAGAATACTGGCTACAAGAATAAGATAATAAACTGCATCTGTTATTCTTCTTGCTGCTTGGGTTTGAAGAGAGCCCCTTGCTTCTAACTCACAACGTCTCAAGTGCAAGATGCCTAGCGTGATATGTACCATTATATAAAATTACTTGAACAACAGTAAAATTAAGGTCATTTCAAGTCTCCAAATAATTTGAAACCACAATTATCAAAAATGGCCCGGTGAGGAGAGGTGCTGTCTGGTGAAAGAGGAAGTAAAAAGCATTATCTGGGGGGCATGCCTTCCTTGAGAAATGTGTCCCGGCAAAATCACTTCTGTTTTTTTTCCAGATCAGGAGCTGTGTTATCTGTTCTCTTAAATGGTTAGGAAAGCGGAGTTAGGGCAGGCTAAGCCCTTGAGTTAAGAGAATGGTTGGGAGTTAAGCCTGTGGTACATCCATGCCTTGATCTCTTAGAGGTCTAGAATTGCCTCAGGTCTGTGCCCTGGAAGTTCTAATGTACACCATGTTTCTCCTTTGCTTCTGTAGGTATGACCTAGGGCTGTGCCGGGGACATCAGCCCCCCTCATGGGGTTTTGGCATCTTCTCATGATGCATCTGCCTCAAAGATATGGTAGACAGGAAGAAAACCTTCTTGTGTTTCAGAATTCTGCAGACTTAAATGGGTTGCATTTCTGAAAACAGGTACTTTCCCTGAGATGTAACATGCCATGTGGTATTCCTCATGAGGCAAGTGCCGTATTATGAACAGACTTGAGAATTCTGTCACAGTGCTATTGATAAACTATACACTGTACTTCTCTTCTGACCAGGGTAAATTTAGAGGCTACTCAGGACATNTCTGTGACACATTCCTGGATCTCCTTGTCCTGGGGAAAATAATAACTAGAACATCTTGCCTGAAACTCATGTACCAAAACTAGGATAATAAGATACTATTTTAGTCAAAACAAGAAAGAAGGCCCAGAAACCTTGGACAAGCTCCAAAAAGAAGATGTAAAGTGAAGATGGTGAAGTGCAAGGGCNTCAGAATGGTGGTGCCTGTATCACCTAAGCTGTTCTCTCATCCATTCTTCTCAGGCAATGCTAGGAGAAGAGAAGTTAAGTTCCACCTGCGTATTTACTCCTATTAGCCTGCACTAGGTGTCAAATACTGGAGGGGGGTCTGTTTTCTGTGGTAATCTCTTACTTGAGAGGAGAAAGGTGCACTTAATTCATGAATATTACTGTGGCTATACTTGGGGAAAATGTGCATTTTTTTTTTCCTTTAAAATCCCCTAAAAGTCACAAGGCGCTGTTCTAGCCGTAATACTCTTATGGGTATGCCTTTCCACTTTCACCTGACAGCTGCACATGTTGACACAGTTTTTTCAGGCATCTCTGCCTCTCAGAAGAAATTAAGACAAGTTGTCAGACTGCATGAAACATTTGCAATCAAATGCCATATCAAGGCTGTCTATACGACAGCCTTCTATGCGCTGTGTGAAAGAACTCTCCTTTGGAGGAGGACCAGTTTTGGATCATCACTCAGGTGGAGATATGCTGTCAGCCTAGTTGTTGCACGAAGAACTGTATCATTTTAAGGTACAATAAAGAATACTGGCTACAAGAATAAGATAATAAACTGCATCTGTTATTCTTCTTGCTGCTTGGGTTTGAAGAGAGCCCCTTGCTTCTAACTCACAACGTCTCAAGTGCAAGATGCCTAGCGTGATATGTACCATTATATAAAATTACTTGAACAACAGTAAAATTAAGGTCATTTCAAGTCTCCAAATAATTTGAAACCACAATTATCAAAAATGGCCCGGTGAGGAGAGGTGCTGTCTGGTGAAAGAGGAAGTAAAAAGCATTATCTGGGGGGCATGCCTTCCTTGAGAAATGTGTCCCGGCAAAATCACTTCTGTTTTTTTTCCAGATCAGGAGCTGTGTTATCTGTTCTCTTAAATGGTTAGGAAAGCGGAGTTAGGGCAGGCTAAGCCCTTGAGTTAAGAGAATGGTTGGGAGTTAAGCCTGTGGTACATCCATGCCTTGATCTCTTAGAGGTCTAGAATTGCCTCAGGTCTGTGCCCTGGAAGTTCTAATGTACACCATGTTTCTCCTTTGCTTCTGTAGGTATGACCTAGGGCTGTGCCGGGGACATCAGCCCCCCTCATGGGGTTTTGGCATCTTCTCATGATGCATCTGCCTCAAAGATATGGTAGACAGGAAGAAAACCTTCTTGTGTTTCAGAATTCTGCAGACTTAAATGGGTTGCATTTCTGAAAACAGGTACTTTCCCTGAGATGTAACATGCCATGTGGTATTCCTCATGAGGCAAGTGCCGTATTATGAACAGACTTGAGAATTCTGTCACAGTGCTATTGATAAACTATACACTGTACTTCTCTTCTGACCAGGGTAAATTTAGAGGCTACTCAGGACATAAAAAAAAATCATCTTCTTCTGTACAGCCAAAGCAGGTGTTTGAGGAAGAAGGAATTCAATTTTGTTATTGATGTGTTTCTCACAAGAGGCTGGTCACACAGATGTCCTGGGCACTGGGCATATTGGGTCTTGTATATGGGTTGTGCTAACCCATGAGATCAGGGAAAGCTCAGTGTGCATTGAGTTAAGCCCCAAATCAACACAGAAGTATGTTGCCAGTACCCCTTGAAGACTGGAAAATCACACTAAGTCACAAAAGGGCTTGTGGCCATAAATGGAAAGCTGAATTAAAGTTTCACAGACTGAACAGATGAGCTTGTGTATGTGCTCCAGGGCTGGGTGACTGGTATGTGAGAAGGATCTCTATACCAGACCTGAAGAACTGGAAATTATTTCTAGGGATGCACTAGAGCATTTGGATCATGGTACAGAGATCCCTGTTGTCTTACCTGTGTTGTTCAATGTGTTCATCAACCTGAGTGATAAGACATCTGCCTTATCAGCAAAAGTGAGCAAAAATGAAGGGAAATGCATGATAGGACAGAGCAGAGTTTTCATCTGGAGGGGCCTTAATACATGTGAACATTCTGTCAGAAGGAGTTTTTTTTTAAAATTAAACAAGTATATTAGAGAGAATTCCTAAAGAAAAATCACATCTTTGTTCACAGGCTCACATTAGCATCCTCCTCCTTTCTTTCTTTTCCTATGTGTTTATCATCCTGGCTTTAAACGTGTCATGCTGGCTATGCAGTAGAACTGCAGTGAGCAAGTCTAACTAGATAACAGAGATTTTGTGCTTTGCCTCCCTCCCTGTGGATGCAGAAAACTGAGGTGTCTCTCTAGGTGCAGCCAGTGCTGGAAGAATAAATGCCTTCCTGCACTTCACTGCTTCTTTCTGGGGACTGAGGTGAGAGTCCGTGGCTGCATCACAGTGGAATCTCCAATGCATGACAGGCAACCTAACAAAAACAGTGTACCTGCCTTAACTGGGAGCTACCCATGAACATGCTAGGAGAAGTAGCTTGGTCTTCACGCAAGCTATCACAGAAATGCTGGGAGTATGGAGAAAACAGCATTCCCATGAACCTGCACCTACTTCAAAAGGTCTTGGGTGTCAGTTTCCCTTGTAACTAGAAAGGCTGGGGTTTTGTTCAGACATGTAACTTCATCTGAATAGTCACTATAGCACATCAATGTTGAGTCAGATGTTGTAAAATTCTTTAGCAGGTGGCCTCTGGCATGTTGCTTGTTGGCACTGAGTTTACAACTACAAGTAATATTAAAAGAGCAATGATAACTACTTTGATAAAGGCTTTGGTTAGGCTGTCCAGGTTAGCACGTGCAGCATGGGAATTTTAGAAAGAATGTTTCTGGCCTATTGAAAGACACCGAGCCTAGCAAGCCAACCTGTGATCTTTAAGCTCTGTTTAAGGTTTGCTGTCTGCTAGTATTTGAACATGGCAAACAGCTGTAGCCAACACAGAAGAGGCAGTGTATTTGACCACTAAGCTCAAGAGCTGGTATAGTTTGCAAAAAACTTCATGCTCCTTCTCTTGTTCCTGCATTTGTGTGTTCCAATTCTAATTCTCTTTGAGGGTCTAACACTAGGCTAGCCATGACTAGAAATGAGCCCAAAATGATAATTCGTCCGTTGTCAATCCACATCATATGCTATTGTGGATTCCTCACTAGCACTGTGTTTATGGTCTTGTTGCCAGATGGTGTGAATATGACTACATGCTGGTCACTTCAGCAGAACAAGTTTTGGGATTTTTTTTTTCCTTTAAAAAGTGGAGAAAAGTGCAGGGTAGTTCTCCATTCTTGAAATTTGTTGTGTATATGTTCTCAGCTCAACATGTGCAGTGTGGAGAGCCATTGGGTAAGATTGGAAGAAATTCAGTAGCACACAGAAGTAAGCTTGTGACTAGTAACAAGATGTCTTTATTTACATGTTGGGATTTTCCCATAGGGATGCACTGGAAATCTGGGGGAGCTCTTCCTAGAACTGACAAAGAAGGGGATGTCTGAGGTGTTCTGAGCATACTCATCATTTGAAATGTAGTGCTAATGTTACTGTCACCTGCTGCTATCCTGTAGTGCGGAATTCCCTGCAGCCCATTAGAACTGAGAACATACACTCTGCACAGCTGTGCTCCCTCTTCAAAGTATGCTAGATGTAGTGTTAATTAGAAACCTCCTGGGCTTCAGCATTGATTTCAAGTTGTTTCTTACTTAGTTAGAACTTTGGACAGATATTTCATTCAGGAATGATTTAAAAGAAAGGAATCATCTAGGAAAAATTACAGAAGA
The DNA here is from genome assembly GCA_013396755.1 of Sclerurus mexicanus. Taxonomy (NCBI): domain Eukaryota; kingdom Metazoa; phylum Chordata; class Aves; order Passeriformes; family Furnariidae; genus Sclerurus; species Sclerurus mexicanus. The sequence continues at coordinate 137,085 of VWZF01000629.1, read as the reverse complement.
AACATCTTCCTTAGTATTAAAATGTCTGATGTGCATGAATTGAGACATGTTTGAAATAGTGCTGAATCTGCTTCAACACAAGTCCTTACCTTCTCTGTAAGCAAAGCAATAGATCCCACATGTGCTATGAAACCATATTAGTTTAGAATCATGTCTAGTTGCTATGATGATCAGTACTTCTCTTCCTGTCTTCATGGAGCACTTTATACTCCATCAATGATTATGAGAAGATAAGGCCAGAATGTATAGAGCCTAGTTTGTCATGCTGGGAGAGACTGTGCTGTGTTGTGGTTGCTATAACTAGATGCATAACTGGGCTGGAAACCAGTGGTGCATAAAATAATTACCATTTCTCTTTTTAAATATGTCTCCTCCCCTAGGAAGATTTAAGGCGTTCTCTCTAACGTTTAATATTATATGTTTAATTTAATAGTGGGTTTGTCTGTGGGTTTTTTTCCCCCTGTTTCAACACCCTCATCTTGCTTTTATGATTTTATGTAATCTGGAAGTGGACTAAATGTGAAACTTGAATCACTGGCCTGAATATAAATTGAGTTTTTCGCCGTTTCTTGCCATTCTTCTCATTAAGACAAAGCTTATGTCCAAAATGAAGGAAACAAGATGTTCAGAACTTTGGAAAGGTAGGTCAGCATTGTAGCAGACTAGTTGAGGATGCATGTAGAAGTGATGTAACTTCATTTATGCAAATTACTTGCTCACTGTCTGATGAATCTGGCCTACATTCTTCCACAGAAAGTGAAATGAAGGAATGAGTGCTTTGGTGGTTGGGAAAGAGAAACCAATGAGCTCAAAATGCTATTAATCCCGTGTCTGCAGTCTAGAAGACTCATGTTGATAATGAAGCAGTAGTTTCAAGTAACTTTGATGAAGAGTATTACTTTGGCAAATCCTACCTGCTTTCCTAATACAAGCAACATCTGTAATGTATGAAAGTGCTTATTCCTTGGTGCCTATATGTGGTTTCAGTGCGGCATTGCCTTTAGCGTAGGGGGTTATATTTCAGTTTCTTAATATTCTGCTTTGATTCCGTGCCTGTTTTCACCTGCCAGTTACCACAGGTCTTTCTCTGCCCCCTCAGATAAGTTTCAAGGTTTTGGGCTGCTTTTCTTTAGAACAGTGGTCCATTTGATATTGGACAGGAACTGGCTGTTCCTTCGAGGCAGCAGTTTGAGAAGCACTCATATCTGTGTGGTCTAAGAGGATCTGTCATTTTGAAACTCCACCAGCTGTCTCTTGAGAAATAAGAAAAATGAAAACTATGACCCTACAGTGAGAAGAATCCAGTAGTCAGAATTCAGTGGAAGATTGGTATTCTGCTGGTACCGGGTGTGTTGAATTTGAAGATGTCTCAGTGTTCTGGTTACCTAGTGGGATAGAAAAGATGAATTTCTTTTGTTGCAAAGGATTCTTTTAGGTAGAACATGCCTATACATGAAGGCACATGGCAGCTAAGGGATCGTCTCCTGTAAAGAGTTGTGTGAGTTGTGTAAACCCTTTAATGAGATGAAGTAAATTAAAAATTAAACTGTTTTGCATTTTCCCTTGAAGTTCTGCAGACTGTGATTGCTTCTGATTTAATCAGTGTCCCATCTGTCTTTCCATGCTTGGAAGGGGTTATATAAACAGAAATAAGACATTCATTGAATACAATGGGAAAAAAAACCTATGAGGACAGTCAAATTGTGGAGAGGGTTGCCTAGTGAGATTGTGTAATCTGCATCTTTGAAATCTTTCAAGACTGGACTGAGGAATCAAAACCTGAGTAACCTTGTCTGATCTCATAGCTAAACCCTGCTTTGAGTAGGATATTGAACAAGATGACTTCCAGAGATCTTATTTAACCTAGCTTATCTTTTGATCCCGCAGCTATCTGTGAAAGTGAGAAATGGCTATGAGAATTATCATATCCCAGACTAGCTTTCTGGAATTCATGTTTTTTTAGTCTCAGCTTTGCCACCATGACAGTATGCTCCCAGTACTGATCTTTTTAAACTTTATCACTGGAAAGACCAGACAGGTGACTGTGAAGCATAAGGAAGCAGACTGCTGAAATGTAACTTGAACAGGGTCTCATCCATAAATATCCCAGTTTTCTGGACGTAACACTAGATGGGCAGTATATCTGCTTAAAGTATGCTGTTGCAGCAAGAAATATGATTCCTGACAGCTGTTCACTATCACTTCTTGGGAGGAAGGAGCAGAGGCTGAACAGATGGGCCTGCAGACTAGACTGGGCCTGTATGTGCACTCCTGGACTCAGTTGGCAGGAATTCTGGGTGCTTTCCAGGTGGAAGTGTGATGGAAGTGTAGGTGACAGATACCATTGTGTCTGCTACAGCAAAGGAAGGGAGCATGGTATACTGACTTTTGTGTCTGATTGAGAGGAGATATTTTTTTGGGCAGGGGGGCATCAGAGGTACATCTGGCTAGCTTATCAGTTCAACCCTCCATCTTCTCAGACTGGTCCCAATTCTATTGTCTTCTGCAACATAGCTCAAGAGGAGAATGGAGAAAATTTCTTATATGAAGAGTCAACATTGTGAGAGATGTGGACTGTTGCTGATGAGCCTCAGAGAGACTTGTTAAATGTATCTGCAACAGTGATGCTAAAAGAAAAAAGTGAGATTGGCACGTGTGAAAAAAGTGAGACAAAAGTCCCTTGTTGCATTTGTATGCATCTTCAAAATTATGCTTTGTTTTCATCTTCTCTTTCCCCTTAGATTTTGCAAAGAGGTTCTTAGCCAAAGAAAATGTGAAAATGCGTAAAAGCAGCATCTTAATAAGCATTTTAATGGGAATAGATATTTCTACCCTAACCTGGATTCATTTTTTTTAAAGACAACTAGTGGACATGATGTGTTGTGAAGTCAGAAGGAATTTCTACCCTTTCCTGGTTAGTGTGTTTGTCAAAGGTCCTGCAGGGTCCTTTCTCTTCCCCCTAAACTAGTGAGGATTTTTTTTTCTCAGTAGTACTTTCTCAATCATTCTTTTATATTATATTCTCTCTTATTCCAGTCACTTTTGGTTTTTTATCTGCACTGTAGAGAAGAGTTAAGTAAGCTCCAACAAACTGGTCCAGGAAGTGTTAGTTAAGCATATGGTAAATAGTAGTTCTTGGAAGCAACAAGATACCCTTTCAGCTGTCCTGTTTTGTTATCTTTGTTGTGCTTAACTTGCTGGTAAATTAGTAAAATTTTTGTCTGGTGGTTTTGCAGTCCCTGGTGGCAAAATATGAGAGAAATCTTCAGTAAATGGAGTCTGGTTTTGACATCAGCTATAATGTAGTAGCTACAGTTTCTCCTGTGTCTTTTTCGGTTTTGTAACCCAAACCAGATGAGTGTTTTTTTATCCCTAAAAGTAAGTGAGAGTTGAAGATTCAGCCAGTTCTGTGTCTACATTTGCCACAGAGACTGAACATCTTGCCACATCAGTTTACCAACATTTTATTGTGGCTTCACAGCAGTATCATAAAATGGACTTCAAACTTTGGTGGGAAGCGGTGAGAAACACAACATTTGTGCTCTGTGCATTTTATGTAGGCTGGCAACAACATACAGCCTCTCTCTTCTGGTTTCTGGCTATGAAGAACTCTGTTTGACAATGCTCCTTTGGAGGAGCTCAAATGTCTATGCAAACTCAGCTGTTCATTACCATTCCAGCTGCTAAAATTGTTAGAGGCTACTGTCTGCAGGAGCAGTCTGCCCTTTCTGACTGGGATCAGGTAAGCCTTGTCTGGTTTTGGTGTGTGTTGGTGTGCTGATATGTGCATTTATTTCTGTTACTCCTACTCAAGTAAAGACCTAGGAAGCCTGCAGTGTATTCCTACTTGCTGATGGACTGTGTTGTGCTACTGTGACTGAATTTCTTGAGTATTAATAATACGTGCAAAAAGGAGACGGAAATATTCAGTCTGCATCTGAGCTTTTTCCTGATTCTGCCTTGTTCAGTTTCATGTGTTGATGGCTTAGAGTGGGAGAGTTCACATACATTTTGGTTTTATGAAGCGGGATGTAGGCATGCAAAACTGATCCTGTTCCAGGTCAGACTAGCGGCTAAGAACAACTTGGGTAAACCTGGGGCAAATGAGACTTGCCTGAAGGAACTCTGGACGTGCTTTCACTTCTGAATTCACTTTCTGTGGAGTGGGTAATTTGAAAATCTGCATGATGACGCAGTGAATTTTGCAGTTCTTGTGCTCTTCTAGGTCATGTCTCTTGTGTGGTCTGTCAAACAGTCACACTTGTTTGGGGTGGGCTGCAAGGCGGAAAAGTGTGATAGCATAGCTGAGCCCTTGTGAGCTTTTCCTAAGCAAGTTCTGCAGCAACTATTATGGCTGTAATGCATCCTGAAAGAGTCTAGAACATGTCCATGCTGCTGCCCCAATTAAAATAGAAAGGAAATGATGCTGAAAAATCTCGGTATGAAAGGAACTGCTAAGAGAGTTTGTTCTGTTAGCAGCAAAGGTATTTATTCAAGCAGCGCTGGAAAGCTAGCCAGCTATCAGTGGACAAACTAGCTTTGAATCAACAGTGCAAAATGAGCCATTTTATACATTTCACTACATAATTATAACACAACCTTGCATAGTAATAAGATTACAACTTCTGATTATGTATATTAACGAGTAGACAGAGTCTGGGCGGACCCTTCAAGAATCTTCTTTTGGCACCAGGATTAGATGGTCATTTCCGTTTTTCAGCCTCACTCTAGGGGTCTTTAACTCCTCTTCTTCACCTTGACCTCTTTGGCCTTCATTGTTCATGACCTAGTCACTGAAGCTTACAAAAACTACTGGCTTAAGGCCATTTTACTCTATTCAAATGTCTACATTATCATGATTAACAGCACTAGGTTATTTGTATATAGTTTTCTAAGATCAGTGATTTGAACAGAACACAACTCTGTGTTCTCTGATAAACTCAAGCAAGGCAGGTGCTGAATAGTTTCTACTGATCCAGTTAACCATTTCTGAGGTTCATCCTTGTTTCAGAAAGAGGGAGACAAAGTTTGGGGGGAAAAAAAATAAAAGGTGATGCCTTTCAGAAATACCTTTGATACTGTATGTAAAGTGGAGTGAAGCAATTATTATTTCCCTTTACTTTGGCTGTGAGATGTGCAGTCACTGAGCAAACTTGGCGTCATGGTAGTATGTCAAAAGACAGTCTCTTTTAACTGTATTTTAAAGGCTCTTTTGTATCCTTCTTTAAAGACAAATAACAGTGCCCAGCAAAAAACACAGCTTTCCACAATTGTGTCCTTGGGTGTGGTTTTGCACGTTGAAAATATTTGTATGCACACACTGGTTAGTGTTTAAGAGATGCATATTGGAAAATGAGAGTGTAACTGGAAAAATTACCAGAAAGTATTGACTCAGTTGTATGCATCAAGAGCATGACTGCAACAAATTTTTGTAACGTGACATTTTCTGACTTGATCTAAGTGGAAAATATCAAATATTGCTCTCCAGAATTTATTATGCTTCTATTGCAAGAAGTGAAGAAAGTACTGATTTGTGGTGTTTGTGCAGTACTATCTTTTGCTGTCTGAGAGGGTCTATTCTTAATGATCTTATGCTGAATGTTGACCAGATTTCTTTGCCGTTGTTACAAATCTGTTGTTTAAGGACAAATGCTCTTGAGTGGTGATGTGTCCAAGGGCAAAAACCAACACTGTGTAAACTAACTTACTACTCTGCAAGTGGGCTTTCAACTAAGAATTGGCATCTATTCAAGGTTTGCCTAGGTAGTCCAGTGACTACAGACAAATCTGCAAACATATGCAAGGCACTGAATATTAGCAGCTGCACAGCTCAATGTACAGTATTTTAAATTCTATGAATTCCATACACAAGCTTTTCCTTCCATCAGCTGCGCTGACTCGTTGAGTAAAGAGATCATAGGGCAAAGGGGATGAATTGAAACATTTTCCCAATAATTTCAATGTTTCTATCCCTGTCACTTTTTCTGTGCTGACACCTGTCTTTTACTGCATGTAAGGCCTTGGATTGTGATGAGTAAAATCTATGGCTGCATGTAATGAGTAGCTATCTTGGTCTAATCATGTGAAGATTGTAGATCATCTTTTATGTTCTACATTAATGATCCTTGCTGTATGCATGTGCAGGAGTGTGCTAGACTTCAAGTTTGCATTGGAGTTTAACATTTGGAGTTATATCTGAAGGCTTCTATATCCAAGAAGTGGTGATTCATCTTCATTAGGTACTTAGATGCTGATCAGAGTTCTTAGATTGTGCCAGTAACTCAGCTTGAGTGACAGAACCAAAAGATTGCAACTAGGACAACACTTCCCTTGGGGAAAGCATGTAAAAGTGGGCAAAACTGCAAATTATCGCTGTGACAAAGAATCGCTATGGCTGTTCCTTGCAGAGAACAGGAAAAGAGTTTAGTATGCAGATGCTGGGTGGCTTTTAAGTCCTTTCAAAGGAGGAAACAGTACTGATAGTGCCTGCTCTTTCTGGAACCGTGGTCAGGGAAGGAGCTCTTGTAAATGCATCAGATACCACTTTCAAAGCTTTGACTTGTTTTCTTTGCATTTTTCTTCTTTAAAAAAAAATTTACTAACAAAGATAAAATAATGAGCATTAGTTATCAGGGAAGTTTCTGACTGTTTAGAACTGGCTGTTGCATTTTTTTTCTTTGTTTTTGATTGGCTATTTGCTTTTGGTTTTTTAAATTATAATGACACAATCATTTAGAGGCTGGATATTTCATTAAAAACAATACACAATTCACATTTATGTATTCCTTTAAACTATGTAGCCACCATGTCTGTGGAATATATCTAGAAGTTTTTAAGCAGCAGTTCTTCTCTCAGCCTTGAACTCTCTGTGGGAGGTGCTAGCAGGTGCCTAAAAGAAGATAAGAACATATCTGGCAGAAAACACATCTTATCTGACTTTATTAAATCAGATATGGCTTTTCTCCTGGCTACATGAGTCTGCTGCCTCACTCTGTCGTAGAAGTTGTACCTGTAGGCAACTTCTTCCCTGTTATATGTATCATAGGGCATTGTGAGGAGGAAGTCTGGAGGGAGACCTCTGTCCACTTACCCTTCTTCTCTGCCCTCTCCCCATCCCTAGTAAGGCCATGTTCAAAGTCAGATGCAGAAAAGATAACTTCCCTCTGCATAGTTCTCACTGAATTTAAGCCTTCAGCTATCAGAAAATAGGTGCATATTTTGTCTTGATCCTGTAAACTCACTTTCGCTCACATCAAGTAATTCCTTGTAATATCATTCTGAATGTATAAATATGTATAAATATTTATACTCACTAAAAAATCATTTTGATCAGTTCTTGTCTCATTTGATTCTTTTGAGTAAGCTTTCAGCAAGCAGAGACTTTCACAGGCAGACATGATTCAAAAAGATATCTTTCTTCTGTGTAAGCATTGAATGGCGTTTACATTATAAATTGAGTCTTCTTCCACTCCTTTCCCCTTTCTAGGTGATTCCTGTGAAGGTAAGATATTGTGTTCCTGAGGAGAGCTGGCAAGGCCATTGGGAGCAGTAATGAGTCACAAGACTGATCTAACTTTAGTGAATAGTCATATTTGCTACAAGCTTCTCCGTCCTTACACTGGAGGGTTTTAACTTGTTTAAAATAGGCATGAATTTCATGCTAAAATGACTTCCAAGGAGAATTGACTCTGTGCTAATCTTAAACCTTTTGGCACACTGTAGTTTGTGTCATGGACGGATGAGAACCACTGCACTAGCCAGTGTACATAAAAGTACCAGCACTGCATTCTGTTTCCTAGAGGGCTTCCATTCCTCTTACCACAAGCTCTTTTACATAGTTTAAAAGCTTCATATTATGGCATGAGGATCTCAAATTTTGGTTGAGCTGAGGTCTCTCTTTTGAGTTGTTGCCACTTGAATTGCTCCATTTAGCCTATAGAACAATCCTTAAGTCCCAAAGGTCAGTGGTCCTGATCAGAAGGATCAAGAAAAGCATACGAGCAAAGTAGGGATCTGGCAATAGCATTATGATGCAAATGGCTTGTAGCAGCATCTGGAGATGGCTCTTGGCCAGGTAGCAATAAATGTACAATCTTGTGGAGATTTTTTTGGATTCTCTTTCCTGTCACCTAAATAAAAAGGGCATTCCTAATCCCCTTCTGTGTCTTAGTGAGAAATGCTTCTGGAGTACATAGGTAAGGAGCCTCAAAACACCTTCAAAAAGGCACAGTCTGCGAAAATTAAGAATTTTAAGATGGCAGTTAGTGTTTAATCACTGCTTACTTAACAGAAAATTAGGCATTGAGGGTGAAGGCTTTGTAGAATAAACTGCTTCCAGAGGACTGAAGAAATTTAATTTTTTTATCTCTTTGTTGTGCCATAAGAGAAGTACATCTTCAAGGGCAATTTTCATGCCCTTTAGAAGCAGTACTGCTGTTCTTTCAGGTCACCAGGATTTAGGTTTCTTTTTCCATGTGTTTTGTTTTTTTAATCAGCCTCCTTCTGCTGCACCAACTCCCACCCCTCCTCTTCCCCTCCCCTCCCATAAAGACAAATGTGTGCTTCCTGTCTTCTTGGGCAGGGTATGGTTGCTTGTTTGTTTTAATTCAGTATGTGCCTTCTGTGGAAAATACTGATGTTTTTTGTTCTGGTTTATTGATACTTATCATGAATGGACTTCTCCCTGCCTGCCCCTGCTCTGACTAGCCTGATTTCTTTATCAGGATTGTTGGAATGTAAAATTAGTCTGAATGCTTCTTCCTGGGGTTATGAGTCATACTTGGACTTCAGTAGTATTTCCGGCATGATGCAGGCCATTTGAAGACATTGCTTTTCACATCAAGAGGTTGTGCCAAGCCCTTACATCAAGGCACGGGAACAAATGTCTGTTGCTCGTTCCTGGAAAGTGGCTCACTTCTGAGTCACTGGTCTTCTGTTCAGAAGAAAAGCTTAGAGAAGATCTTCTCAGACCCAGCCTTTCCTGCAGCAGAAGCTGGAATCATGACCATTGGGTGGCAGTTGCTGTAGTCTCAAAGCAGAACAGCCCTCCCTGCCACTAGAATATTATTGGTGTTCCCTTGTGTCCCTGCAATCCAAGACATCCTGCTGGATTTGGAAGAAGAGTAGAAGGCAGTTTGGTTTCTGGTGGCCAGAGGTGAAATTTCAGCTTCTCTGGTGAAAAGACTTTGCACTAATACAATGAGACTTCTGTACAATGAGCCCTAAAGTATTTCCAGATTATCTTTCCATGATGGATGTGAAAACAAACATTAGTGGTAGGTCTTGGATCAAGTAAGCAGTTGGCTAAGTATTTCGACCTGTTTGTGTGGAAATGGATTCTATGGAAGCAAATGTTCTTGTGTCAGGGTCACCTTTGCATTACTATCTGTCTTACGCCTCTGTCAAACTGGCAAGTTGCTGGTTGATGTGCTGCCTACCCATACACCTGGAGCAAACAACTCACTGGCCTTTAATGTGATTGCCAGTTCAATGGTTTTCCATTGGAAGTCTGAAGAGCAGAACACATGGGAAGTAAAGGCTTGGACCATTTCAGAAAAGTGTGTTCCTTAACAGCAAGAACTCCTGTAGATGTGACTTGGTTTTCTGTGGTCAGATCTGGCTCTGATGTGACCTTCACCTGCTAGAGATTTCCAGGATGTGAGGAAAATATTGGAGGTGGATGCATCAGATATTCACCAGTACCTCTCAGTGTGAACCTGAGCATTTTCAAGTTTCTTTCTGCTCCCGCTGAAAACTTCTGGTTTTCAGTGACAAGTCAGAATACAAGGAACACAAGTAGCTGTTGTTAAGAACAGGCCTTAATCCTGAGTTAAGTTTTCGGGTACTTTTTAATATGGTGTTCTTGTTTTTCCAGACTTATCCATAGAAAACCAGTGTGCTTATGGCAAGTCCTCCCAACACTTTGGAGACTGCCCTTCTGGGGCTTTTGAATATAAAATGTTTGACTCCACATTCCAAAAGTTCTGCTCTGACTATCCTAGCTGAAAACAAGTTAGCCTGATCTCTCATGCAAGAGAGGGACTCTAGCAGGGTATTGTTGTTTGCTTACTTGCTTTAATTAAATATCCATATCTTTCCGATGATAAATGTTAAGTCTGTCTGTGTGCCTTGAAAATTTGTGTGGGTTCCAGGTAAAGTTGCTTCAATGCTAAGACCCTTGTCACTGGAATTATGTGGTAGATTTGAGTGATGCAAATGTCCTCAGTGAGAATAACATCACAGTGGTATTTGCTGCAGGTTAGTTATAGTTTTGTGTGTAGATAACAGCAGGTTGTGCTTTTTATTTGGTTAGTGGGAAACTAAATCCAGGTCACTAGGATTGAAGCTGTTTAAATGCTGACTTCTGAGAAGAGAACAGAGGAGAAGCAACCATCTGGAGGAGAACTATAGTCTGAATCCAGAGACAGGAGGACAGAAATCCTTAAAGCTTACAGTTCGACAGCTGTCTCTCTGCAATCTTATTCCCTCATAGTCTTTACAGGTTAATGTGTGTTAAATGAAGGAATGAAAAACCTGCTAGGCTTCCTTCAGATAGATGTATATCTGAACAAAGTTAAGTGCATGAAAAAGTCACCTTGAAAAATCATACTTACATTAAAGGATTTCTATCAACAGCCGCTTGTTGGGGTTAGTAGCATTTCTGAGTATTTTGTCCCATGCTTTAGGAAATAGTGAGTTCAGCATTATGACCGGTTTAAACTTAATAGTGGGCTGTATACTATTGAATGGAGATGGGTGCAACTATGTGCTCTGTAAAATTCCATCAGTGGAATTCTGTTATCTGTTCTTAGGCTTGTCAGGTAGAGAGGATGTGATAGCCCTTGTGTGTTGATTAAAAGACAATTTCAGTGCTAGATTTTCGGAAGTTTGCAGTACTGTTTTCAACATGTTACCTTCATAGTCAGGTTTGACTCTCTAGGATAGAGCTGGTGGCTAAGAGAAAGCTGAGGAGCTGGTAGGACTGTCATTTTAAATCTTGCACCAGTCTTGAAAGCTGTAGCTGAGATGGAGATGGGTCTGGCTTATCTTATTTGCACCTGGTATATGTGGGTCAGTGCACTTTGAAATCTGACATACTGGTGAGTCAAAACAGCTTTATTGTGCTGCTCTTGATTAATCTATATGTTAATGTGACTGTGTCCAATTACATTATAGATCTCTCTGTTTTTCAGCGGGGCACGTGTAAATTACTGCTTTCTTTCAGAGGCAGAAAGAAGCACATATATCTGTGTTACCACTGATGCTATGATTCGTTGCATGTAAAATGTTTAAAACAAATTTTAAGCAAAATGTTTAAAAGAAAAAACTATTTTATGTTTCCCAACAGAATAGTAGAGCAGGTTGAAAAAAGACCCAGGGAGTTAATATAACTTAGTGCTTTTGTCTCTTGCGGGTTAAGACTCTTTCTGCATATTGGGTGTAGGTAAGCACAATGTGCTCCTACTGTGGTGCAGGAACCTGCCTTTGACTGCCAACCTGCCCAACAGATTCTAGCTCATAGACTTCACCAGACAGAAAATCAAAAATTCTATCAAGTGCTTAACTTCAGGGAATCTTACTGTATCTGACATTCCTTACACAACTGTGGCAGGAGGATTCCTGTGCTTTGCTTGTCTCATGTTTCATCAAAGAAAATGTTGCAAAGGAGTTGTAGAATGGTGGTGGGTTTATTCCTCCCTGATGACACAGATGTGCTTGATTTGGGAAGATGGGCTTTTATGTTATCAGAACTTTCTTTTAAGAGTGTAGCTACGTTGTTTGGCATCTTGTTACTGCATGGTTTAGTTTGAGATGAAGGAAATATCTACTGGCATCTGACCATTACAGAATAATCTGGTTGTTTTGTTGTCTATCGCATCCTTTTGGAAAGCAAGCTGTAGAAGCTCACCTATTGGGTTTTGTGATGTGTTCAACATTTCCTTTTGTTGGCTTCATAGCTGTTTTGTTTTCTTGATGACATATCCCCTAATTCTCTCCAAACTCTCCTCAGGTGCACCTATGAGTAATGCTGTTGAATTATTTAGGGCTATTAAGGCAGTTAGTGTGGCTGCTGGAAAGGTTACCATGAAGTTACTTGCTTATCCTGTGAAGCACTGTCTGTTCTGTATGTGAGTTGTTCACTGAATGGGAAGAATAATGTCGAGTCTTGTGTCTCATAATCTTGTCTCAGTTTCTGTACCTTACTGGTCAGGTTTTCGGTTTTACACAAGAGCCCAAAATTCTGGAGCCTGATTATCTTATAACTTCTAATCTGTGAGAATCAGAATTTTTTGTGGGAGTCTTCCAGCCTGCTAGCAAAATTAATGCTTTCAAAATTTCAGTTGTTTCTCCTTCTGTTAGCTATTAACTTAATGCGTGTAATTCTATAAAAATGTACTTTATCAGCAGTAAGATTCGAATGATACAACTAATAAAAGTGGAAAACCATGAGAAATGCTTCCTCACAAATGTTCTGTTGTCTTCTACTACCTGAATCTTAAATATTAAGTTTGCACTGAGAAATCAGTGTGTATAATTTGAATACTGGTTATGGTACTGATTTCAGCTGTGCTGTTACTTATTGAAAGCAACATTTTATGATTTAAGTTTTAGTAAAATTTATTTACAAATACTCTTCAAGATGAACTTTCAAGCATATTTATTGGATGCTTTGTAAAAGAGAATATATGTAATGTGCATGTAAGGGTATGTGTATAAATACATATATTGTTGTATACGCATGTATATGATGTTCTTCCATTTCGCTCTGTGTAGGCTTTAGTTTTTTCCTAGAAAAACTTTTTTACTTTAGTATCAAATACTTGTAATTTTTATAATTGTGGTCCCTGACATGAATCACCTTCTATCTCCCAGTAAACTTATCTGTGCGGTCTGATGCTTTGGTCCTCTGGTTGAAAGAAAAATGCTGGTGAAGGGGTCCTGTATTGAAATGTACTCACACACAAGGAGCCAGGATCGTAACTGGGTTTGGCATATGTGTTCGTGTTTGACACTTATAATTGATTTGGTAGGATCATGGCTTCTGTTTCACAGCAATGCTCGTTTCTTGGTGTATGAGTTACTAGCTTCATCGTACTGAAAGAAAAACAGATGCATACCACATTCCAGACTATAGAAAAAAAGTTTATTTTTCTGATCCGGGAATATTCAAGAGAGTATCAGATGTGAATTCTTTCAAATACAGTTTTTTTCTCAAAGCAGCATTTTTTCTTGATCAAAAGTCTTTTCAAAAGACAGCTGAAATACAAAGATTGTGTTTTAATTGAAGAGGTTTAAGGCACTTTTTTCAAATAAGCTGCCCTTTAAGATGGCATTTTTTTGGTTTTGCTTGCGTTGAAAGGGGGTAATGTGGCTACTTTTCTAGTAACTAGAAACTAACAGGACCTATTTTGCTTGTATTTGCATCATCAATTTTGGTGTATATTTCTTCAAGTTTACTGTATTTTAATGTATAAATGAAATACTTTTTCCCAAGGAATTTTACTATCATTTTGCAGATTTTCACAGTCCTTTGAAGTGGTTTGGAGAAATTACTTGGTTATAATGTTCTGCTGATAGATGAATTGATGAGCAACTTTTGTTACGGTAATGGAGAGAACTGCTCTAAATCTTTACTTCATTTGTAGGTTAAAAGGTTCTCACCCTGAATTTTGGGCTTTTTAGTAACTTTGCAATTTGCTACCATTTTTGACATGTTTACTTTGTCCTTGCAGTGGTCAGTGTAAGCACAGAACATCTGATGTTGGAAGGGACCTCTTAATATCATCTTATAAAAAAAACATGTTCAACCAGGGTCAGCTAAAGAAGGTTGCCCATGACTATGTCCAGTTATATATTGAGTATTTTCACAGGTAGAGACTTCATAGCTTCTCCAGGCAACCTATTTGAATGTTTTGCCATTATCACAATAAAACATCTTATCCTGTGTTCAGATGGAATTGCATGTATTTTGACTTGTGCCTATTGCATCTTGTCCTATCACCGGGCACTGCCAATAAAAGTCTGTCTCCACTAAATGTCCCCACTAAAACTTATTTTCTCCTGGCTAACAAGTCTCAGCTCTCTCTGCCTCTCCCTATATGAAAAGTGCTCCAGTCTGATTATCACGCTTCATGGCCTTTTGCTGAAACTGCTGCTGTATTTCTCTTTTTTTTGTGCTGGGGACATGAGAAACAGACCCAGAAGTCCAGATGTGACCTCACCAGTGCTGAGTAGAGCAGAAGAACCACATCCCTTGTTCTGTTTTCAAAATCCCTACTGCATCCCTGGTTAGCATTGTTCCCCTTTACCATGAGGGTGCATTGCTGGCTCATGTTCAGCTTGCTGTCATGCAGAACCCCAAGGTCCTTCTCTGCTGAGCAACTTTCCAGCCTGTTAGCCTGCAGTTTTCCAGCATCACCAGGTCCCTTTGAGTGGTAGCACAATCACCTGGCCTATCACCCACTCCACCCAGTTTTGTATCAGTGGATGCCATGACTGTGGCTTTGCCTAGTCAAGGCTCTGCAAACTCCAAAGAATGGAGACCCCTCTCGTGGCCTACCTGGTGACCTGTTCTAGGGCTGCACTAAACACTGGGAGGAGGTTCCCACAAGGTACCCCTTGGATATCTTGAGCTACATCTTACGTCTTTTTCTCCTTGTTGTATCTTCTGACTCTGCCCAAGAAGGGTTTGGGTCTGACTGCTTTTCAGGCAGCTGAGAGCTGCTTTTACATCCCCCTTAATGTGAGCTAAGCACTAGTTGCCAATGCTTTTGCTTAGCGCCCTTACTCTAGTCCCAGTTCATTTTTTACTCATAATCTGTAGGTATAAATGCAGATAATTATTTTTTTGCACATGTAATTATACCATGGTATTTATTTTTTATGATCTTTATATCTTCAAATTGTTCTTCAGAATGATGTCCTCTTGAAGAGTTAACTATACAAAAATTTCAGTGTTCTTGGGAATTTATGTGCAGTTGCTCCTAAGTGTGCCTTATACAGGCTGACAGGGTTTGTGTGCTTCCTGCAATCTAGCTCTGCATAAGCTGGGAAATATTGGTTAAGGCATAAGACTGTGCTGTGGTAGTTAGCTGGAGCAAACTTTTGCTTCCAGCCAGTTACCAATGCAGAGGCAGAATTTAGAAGTCTTGTACAAGCTTGTCATCTCTATAATTACGTGGCTATTAAGAAATGGGTGGAAGTTGAATGCTCTAAAATTATAGGCTATAATGATAAGACATGGTTAGTAGTGATTCTGATGCAATTTTCCTTCTTACCAACAGAGTTTCAACAGCAAGAAGGCTTGAAGTCCCATCAGAAAAACATGCAGCTCTATGACACACCCTATGAACCAGAAGGCAGTGGTGTGGAATCTGATTCTGAAAGTGTGGTGAGTCACCGTTTACGAGACAGCAAATTGCCACAGGATGACGACAGGCCTGCAGATGAGTATGATCAGCCGTGGGAGTGGAACAAAGTCACCATCCCAGCTTTGGCAGGTAGGATTCCTAGATCCCAGCCTCAAAATTCTCTCTCACGTTTATAGCATATGTACTTGCCTTTGAGAGAAATCAAGTACTTATACTCTTTTGATATGTATATATGTGTGTGTGAAGAAATGTCTGAAAAGCAAGCGTGGGTAGTCTCAAATCTTTACCTACTGCAGAAATATTGAATGTGGCACTTTTTGTTTGGTGCTTCAGCTGACCTATTGTCAACCATCTTAGCACTTAGTTCATGTTGCAAAAACTTTTGATTCTCTCACTCCTTGTCCCTACCCCCATTTTGATGGATGTGATGTAGATGTAGATGTGCTAAGGCATCAGCTGTGTTTGGAATATTGTAGCCTAGATGGGAGAACTAGCAGATTTGTGAAAACCTATTATGGTCATTGACCTTAAAGGGTAGTGCTTGGTGATTCATACTCTTCCTGGAGTCTGGTTACAAGTGTGATTCCTCAGAGGGTATGTTCTGGAACCCTTTCTATTTAGCATACTTATCAGTAACCCAGAGCAGAAAGAGAGGAAATGCCCCTTATCAAGTTTGCTATAATAGCCAAGGGAGGGGAGGGTGTGAGTGTGCAAAGCTGCAGTTCAGAGGGACCTGTACAGGCTGGAGAAATGGTCTGACAACAAGCTTACAAAATCCAACCAGAACAAACCCAAAGACTTGCATCTGGAGCAGACTAACCCCCTGTAATGATACAGACCTAGAACTGACTGATTTGCTGGGATACAGCTTTACTAAAAGATTCTTAAATGGGCAAGTGGACTAAATCTGGCTAGTAACGCTCCTCACCAGTGATGAAGGCTAGAAGCATCCTGGCTTGTGTGAATAAGAGTAATCCAGTAGGTCAAGCAAAGTGACTCTTTACTTCACATTTCTTGGAAACGTGTAATGCTGTGTCCAGTATTCTGATACAAGAAGGATGTTGATAAATGTTGTCAGCGGAGAGCCACCAAAATGGCAAGAAACTGCAGCACATGACAGCATATGTGAGGAGATGCTGAGAGAATTGGTCTTGTTTGGCTTCAAGAAGAGAAAACTTTGGGTGGGATATAGTGGGAACTTTCCAATGCCTGTGAGGAGATCCTCAGGAAGATTGAGCCAGTTTCTTCAGAAACGAGAAGGTGTGTGATGGGAAGATGAAAGATAAGATGAATCAGGAGAGGTTCTGACTCAATACAGGAAATTTCTTTTCTTTGCAAGAAGACTTAAGCATTGGAACCAATTCTCCAAGGAGCTCTTGCAATCGCCATCTTCAGATTTTTTTGTACTGTGTGAAGTAATGATTGAATAAACAACCTGATCTGATCACATAGCAGACTCTGCTCCTGAATTATCTATGATTTTGCAATTCTGTGTCCCAAGATATTGCTGCACTACAGAAATGGGAAGTGACTTCCCTCCACGTGGCTGGTGTTCTGTAAATGGAGCCTGTTGTGACTGTAACCCTCTTGGATGTTTCTGACCTGATTCCCTAAGAGGTGGACATGGTTGGCAGAAATATGTTTCTCATCTAGCACAATGGGGCAGAGCAGTGACCACTTATTGTGAGAGTGATTCTGTCTCTCTGCTTCATTTCTTCTTACATTTTTAGGTTGTGGTTGATTTGTGTTTGTTTCCAAGCCAAGCTGATGTCTGCATTATCCATCCTGTGAAATGTGAGTGGGGAAAAAGAGACACACAGATGAACCTGAACAAACTGCTTAGAAAGAAACCTCTTGCTCAGCATCCCCTTTCCTCTTGTTGGGCTTCCGTGGAACACAAGAGGTCAAAGAAAACTGATTTGTGCTTCCTAGCAACATGGTCTGCTCTGGCATGTCAGCTGATAATAATCTTGTGGAGCTATGGGCTCAGTAACTTTCTCATTAGGTATATGCTAATAGGCCTTTTGAACCTGGGTCTAAACCAGCATCCAGTTTTGCTGGATGCTGTGCAAGTAAAGTAGTCTCTTTCTCCAAAGAGCATGAACTCCAGTACAATAGTCTAACCTGCTCGTGTGGCTTGCAGTTCTGCTCCTGAGGTCTGCCTGGTGGAAACAGGCTTTAGTTCAGGCTTGCCTGAGCTGACTCATTCCATTTGCTGGACCAATTAAAATGCTTGCAAGATTTGTGCTGGGAGATTTCCTGACATTGAGATCCTGGCTGTAATTTGGGATATCTGTTATATATTGAGGTAGGCTAATCAACAGAGGCAGGTATCACTAGGTTTCCACGATAGCTGTCTTGCAGATGCTGAGTACCAATCTGGTGTGTGTGTAAAACCTTCTGCTTTGGGTTCATGCTGTGGCATTCAGTAGGTGTTTCTGTGCCTTTTCACATGTCCCTATGACGACAGTAATACTGTCCTTGCCTAGAGCATATATACAGCCTCCATATCCTGACAGGTGAGTTAGTTTGGGCTTCCCACATGAGAACAGTGATTTTATGCTCCCCAGAAGTAGTTTTTCTTTCAAAAACTAGCAACTTCACAGCTTAACAACACTGAGATACAAGCTGTGGGACCAGTATATGTCTGTCTCCAGTGAGATCACACTTCACAGATTTCTCAGTTAGTAATACAGCATCCACAGAAATGGGATTATTAGTTTTAAAAGTTATTGTCTGAAAAATTCTTTGTGTGCATATGTAAATCTTAGACATTATTCTTCATATATTGTTCATATTTTATGAAATGGATAATTTTTAATTTGTTTGTCGTAATCTCCATATTCATCTTCGAGCCCAGTTTTTTGGTCTTCATCAGATTAATTCTGAAGTAGGTTTTTCTTCAGTTATTTAGAAAAAAGAATCTTAGGTTTGTCAATTTTTTTCTTTATATCTACTTTTCAGTCTGTGTGCATGTAACTGTAAATTAACAAGGCAAATCCAATATGAGATTTTATGATTGGTCTATGTGTAAATATTCTTCTAAAAATTATGTAGGTAACTCATATGAGAGCACACAGAACAAAATACTGCTTTACAAAACTAATAGGCTAAAGTATTATGATATGGTTGGTTTCCTTATGGGTTCAGCGTGTAGCATTCTTATGTCAAATAAGAAGAGTAAACATTTTTTGAGATTAATTTTATTTCTTTGATTGCATCTGCTATTCCTTATAACTTGGTTTATCTTTGGTACTGGTTATTTGTTACAAAGGAGTGTGTAAGGATTGACTGAAAGCATAGTTCCAAGCTGTTATTTCATATGCTGTCTTTACATCCAAGTCCTACAAGGTATCAATGTTTAAATTAAGGAAAGAGGAGGTCCAACTTGTAAGTTTGAAACAGTGAAAAGTTTGCAATGAAGTGTTGACCTGCTGCTGAGGTATAAAACCTGTTTGTCTCCAACCTGTAGTTTTGAGATGTGCCAGAATGGAAGTGTGTACAAGCTATGAAATCTGCTCAGTTTGAGGAGAGTATGTCTGTGCTGTGACTCCTAAGCATGGGGCTGGTGTCATGCTGACACTGGATGGACAAGCTGTGTGTAGCCCAGGGACTTTTGCAGTGCTGAAATATGTGTCTCTGTGTAGCAGAGCTGGAATGCGACATTTTGACTGTCTGCAGCTTGAGTTCTTTCACAAGCAAATTTAATTTTGTTTTACTGGAGGCTGTGCAGCTGAAGCTAAGTTGTGGTTTTGATGGGTCCTTTGGGAAATGGGCAGGTCTTGCTAGAACTCCTGATGAGCTGGGCAAACTGGTTTGCCCAGAAGAGTTGAGGTTGGCAAAGTAACAGGAACAAAGTAGCTTTCGGGTACTCAAGGCTGTCTGGAAAAGGAGATAGCTTGTAACACCAGGGAGACCTTATTGGCTAGACAGAAGATAACACGGGCATTGGAAAGCCAATTCAGGAGCGTCAAGCTGACGCGGGCTTCCATGTGAGTTTTTGGCAAATCTGGCATTTTCAGACTGTCGCGGGGGGAATAGCAAACCTTTGGGTAAAGAAAACGTATGTGAGGTCCATAAAGCTCATCTGCCTTAAAAAATATATGAGCCTCCATTAGGAAGAGGGCTATTTGGGAGTAGTTTCTGGCACTGATCATGGACTCTTTGAAGGAGAATCTGTAAATGCTGGACTTGTTCTCCTCTGCTGGCTACTAAAGCTGTTGTGCAGAAAGGTGATGCTTAGGACCCCAAGGGACTTGAAACAAGGGAGTTCTGGTATGGCACCAGTACAGGGCTATGGCACTAGTTCCAGGGCAGTGGAAGAGAGGCCACATGGAGAGTGAGAAAGTGCCAGGTATGCAGGTATTCTGTAGCTGAAATGGCTGTGATACACAGAATTACTCTTGCAATAAAAAACTTACACTCCTAGCTGCGTGTAGGTGAGCTTCTGAACCTTCATTGTATATACAACAGCTTTTAAGAGGGGATTTAAGCAGCCAAAAGTCAGACCTGATAACAACATTGTATCAGACGTCAGTTTAATCTACCTTGTTATCCCTTCAAGACTCCTTCGTCCTGACTAATTAATTCACACACACAAAAAAGCCCCCAAAACCGAAACCAAACAGCAAAAAAACCCCAACAACAACAACCAACCAAACAAAAAAACCCAACACAAACCAAAAAAGCAGGAGTCCAGAGACATGTCTGAGCTTTTCAAGCAGGAAAAGAAAACATTCAAAAACTTCTGAAATTTAACTGTTTGCTGTTTTTGGAGAACAGAAGCTACCTCTACCCATGATGGTAGTGACTTTTTACAAAGATAGAACCAAGGGAATGGTTTTAAACTAGGAGAGATTTAGATTAGCTGTTAGAAGTTCTTTACTGTGAGGGCAGTGAGACATTGGAACAGGTTGCCCAGAGAAGTTGTGTATCCCTCATCCCTGGAAGTGTTCAAGGCCAGCTTGGACGGGGTTCTGAGCAACCCGGTCTAAGGGGTGGAATCACTGCCTATGGTGACAACCTCCTGCAATTAGGGGCTTGGAACTAGATAATCTTTAACATCGCATCCAATCCAAGCCATTCTATGTTGCAAAGATATTGTTGTTTACAGTCAGAACTGAGCTTCATGTTTGTTTTGTGAACTGAATTTTCTAGTGTCTGAAAGGTGTTCCTTGGTCAGAAGCTGACATTAAATTCACTGGTTTTCAGAGAGTCCCGTGATTACAGGTGTTTTTCTTACAGTTGAAATAATAGTACTATTCATACATGTCACAGGCAAGTATGCACATGCAAGGTTTCTTCTTGTTATGCTAATTGACCTCATTACTGGATAATGAAAACTAAGTTTATATTTTAAGAAAGAACTGGCATATTACTGCCATGCATACTTAAGAATATGATTGAATACATTTGCCCAATTTTTGCATAACTTGTGCCTACTTTCTGTGAATAGAAGAGGAATTTGGAAGTGTCCTAATTCCCATGACGAAAGCATATGTATATATTTTTTTTAAAAAACCCTCCAAAACACTTTCCATGTCCAGCATGTCTCTATGCCTTATCTTTTTGAACTTGAACATTACAGCTGTCTTCCTGATGTATAGATTACTTTAAAACACTAAGTACTACCAGCCACATGCCCTATTGGCTGTGTGTTGTAGTAAGTTCAGTTCTAAATGCATGAGGCTATAACTTTGTAGGATGTTCCTTCAGTTTTCTTTGCAACATTACTTGGTAAAATAGGGAAGGGTATCAACAAAACCTCTACCCTGGCCTTTTCAGGAGGCTGGTCCAGAGAGTACCTGGGCAAACAGCCCTTAAAAACAAAGGGGTCCAGGAAGGATGGAGATACTTCAAGAAGGAAATCTTGAAGGCACAGGAGCAGGCTGTCCCAATGTGCCAAGAGGTGAGCTGGTAGGGAAGATCACTAGCCTGGCTGTACAGGGAGATTTAATGGCAACTTAGGGCACAAAAGAGAGTTTATTGCCTTTGGAAAAAAGGACAGGCAACTCATGAAGTGTTTAAGGGCGTCATCAGGTTTTGTAGAAAGAAAATTAAAGAGGCAAAAGCACGATTTGAACTTAAAATGGCTATTTCTGTTAAGGATAATAAGAAGTCTTTTTATAAATACGTCAGTAGGAAAAGGAGGGGCAAAGAAAATCTCCAGTCTTTGTTGGATGTGGAGGGGCACTTAGTTTACCAAAGGTGAGGAGAAGACTGAGGTCCTTAACACCTTCTCTGCCTCAGTTTTCAACAGTAAGACAGGTTGTCCTCAGGACAACTGGCCTTCTGGGTTTGTAGATAGGGACGGGGAGCTGAATAGCTCCCCTGTAATCCAGGAGGAAGAAGTTAGCAACCTGCTGAGCCCCTTAGGTGCTCATAAGTCTATGGGACCAGGTGAGATCCATCCTAGGGTGTTGAGGGAGCTGGTGGAAGAGCTTACCAAGTTCTCCCCATCATTTATCAACAGTCCTGGCTCACCGGGAAGGTCCCAGACAACTGGAAGTTGGCCATCGTGATGCCCATCCATGAGAAGGGCCAGAAGGAAGACAGAGAAAACTGCAGGCCTGTCAGCCTGACCTCAGTGACTGGCAAGGTTATGGAACAGATCATCCTGAGTGCCATCACATGGCACTACAGGACGGACAGGGGATCAGACCCAGCCAGCA
>VWZF01000629.1:64759-114931 GCA_013396755.1 Sclerurus mexicanus | reverse complement strand
CCTCAATTTAGGAAGGACATTGAGGTGCTGCAGCAATGAGAAGACAACGAGGCTGGTGAAGGGACTGGAGCACAACTCCTATAAGGAGCAGCTGAGAGAGCTGGGGTTGTTTAGCCTGAAGAAGAGGAGGCTCAGGGGAGACCTTATTGCTCTGTACAACTCCCTGAAAGGAGGTTGTAGCCAGGGAGTGGTCTCTTCTCCCAGGCAACAAGCAGTAGGACAAGAGGGCACAGTCTTAAGCTGTGCCAGGGGAGGTTTAGGTTAGACATTAGAAAGAAATTCTTTACAGAGAGAGTGATCAGACACTGGAATGGGCTGCTCAGGGAGGTGGTGGAATCACAGTTCCTGGAGGTTTTTAAGAGGAGACTGGATGTGGCACTTAGTGCCATGGTCTAGTTGATAAGGTGGTGTTGGGTCAAAGGTTGGACTAGATGGTCTCAGAGGTCTTTTCCAACCCAGCTGATTCTGTGATTCTCATATTGCTGTTGAGCTCACAGAGGAACTGATCGAGCTGTTCATGCTAGTCCACATTGTGTTATTTGCATCCTGATACAATGAAGTTTTTCCTGCCCACTAGATGACCTTGAAATAGTCATCTGCAGCTGGGAATGCTAAGTTTTGATGAAGCAGAAAACCACAGAAGGCAGTGAGAGTGAGGAATATGGTATGGGTAGCTTCTTTCACTGTTTCTGTCAATATTCTGTCCTTTAATTATTTTTAAATTACAGATATGTGGAATCTGTAAGTGTAGAATGAGGATACTGACAATCATTATTATGTGCTTTGCTAGGGATGTTGCAGGGCTCTAATAAATTATAGCTCTGCAAAATAAGTCATATTGCTTTTCTTTGAATAACATAGTTAGTGAGAGAAACTAGCAAATGCCATTTTCCTTTTTCATCTCTTTGTTTCCTAGTGTTTAAAGACAAAAGCTTTGTGCCAGCATTGTATAAGTGGTTACACTGTTAATTCTTTGGTGCTTGGCAGTATTCCTGATCAGGGTTAGCTGCCCGGATTTGCACCCAGATCACTGTTAGGATGTTACCACATAAACTGAGGCAAGATGGATTTCTTGATGTTCTCACTTGTTTGTTACTGGAATTATGGCAGGTGACTGAAAGCTTGTTACTGTTAATTGTTTAAGAGCATCACCTCTGGGGGGATGAAAGTAACAAATGTTAAAATAAGTACTAGTTATTATTAAAAGGCTTAGAAGAGTGTAGATCTTCCTACTGGAAAAGCAAGAGAGTTTAGGACTATTCTGCATAGTAAGAAACACCTTTACATGATACATATAATAACTCTGTAGATAAAGCGATATATCATAATGCTAGTGGGTGTACGTTTGTTCTCTGTGGGGTGTAAATCCCCTCTAAGCACTACAACTCTTTTGGTCCTTCTTAACATTGCTTGGAGATGTAATTATTGTGTGTCTTGCAGCCAAATTTAATGGAAGTGGGAAACGGCAAGCATCTCCTCCTTCAAATGACCAGCACAGGCAATTAAGAGCACCTGGAGGAGGCTTTAAACCCATCAAACATGGCAGTCCAGAATTTTGTGGGATCCTGGGAGAGAGAATAGATCCAACTATTCAACTGGAAAAGCAGATGTAAGTAAGCACTAATTGCTCTCTAGCTCTTTGCCTCCTCACTTACAGGAGCAGAAAGTACCCGGATACTACTGTCCAGCTCCCCTCCTCAGTATCCCCTGTGCTCACAAAAAAACTGCTCTTATTAGTCCTGCAAAGTGTAAGTAACTTTGCTGGGGGACAGAATAATCTTAAATGGGAAGCTCATATTGTGAATTTTATCTGTCAAGTATGTGCAGTTATTTCACTTTCAACCATGTTGTCTATATTGCATTCGTGAAAAAAAAAAGTTGTGTATCACATAATACAAAGTCTGCTTTAAAGCTGCATGAATTCCATATCTTTTTGGCTTCGTAACATGTTTCTAATACATAAGACATGCCTTGCGTCTGGCTATGACACTCTTTCAGGGAGATAATGATAAGACTACTTACAAAGCTTTCAGAAAAGAGACTTATTTCTACTTTAGTGGTGTCAAACTTGAGAGTGATATTCAGAGGCAGCTTATCAGCTCCAAAGTCAGGTTCTTGGAGAATTCTGTGGAGTGGATGTCTGGAGTGGCTTCTGTCCTGCCTCATTGTTACCTTTCCTTGAATGATTTGGACAGAGTAGCTTGTGTGATGAAATGACCCACTGTCCTGTATCATCCCTCAGGTGCAGCCTCATAGAAGAGGCCAGAATTTCTCTTACACAAAGGAAAATCTTCGTGTGGGGCAATTTACAGGTTAGACGGGTACTTGTGGGCACTGAAAAGCCAATGGATTCATGCAGTAAAGCGAGGAAGCTCTGTCTTGAATCCCCAAAGGCAGGCCCACTCCAGAAACTATCATTCTAAGTTAGATGCAGGCTTTATTTGCACAGGCGAGGGAGGCCATAATTTAGCATGTGTGTGAGCATGGCATTTGTTCCTGAATGCTGGTGGTATTAAGAGGATTAACAATCCTTTTGCACTCCAAATCCGCAGTAGGAGAGAATCATCTCGTTGTGTCTGAGAGCAGGTAGTTCCAGAATTCCTTTTCGTTTGACATTTGTTTTTACAGGCAGTATTTGGAAGCTTAAGTTTGAAACAGAGAACAATGTCATATCCATGGTGTCATGTTCCATCTAATCAACCTCAGTATTTGAACCATCTGCTCATTGACAGATTGTGTGCTTAACTCCAACAGAGGAAGTAGCAACGATTATTGTGAAATACTGTTAGGTAAATGACTAAAAGGCTATAAATTTTACTGTAAATTTGGTCCTCAGGTTTGGGTAGCTCCAGCTCACCGTACTCTTCCCCCAAATATATTTATAATACTGCAGGAAGTTGAATATCTGTTAATTAATTTTGGACTCATAAATACATTGTTGTGTAGTTTTCTCTTTTAGTATAGATGCAGTTACATGTAACTGCAATTGATATTAAGTGAAAACTGCAGACCTAGTTTTATTTCCTTTAATTATTCAAATATCAGTGACACGAGATTATTTTTGATTCTTCAGCATGCAGGATCAAACCTGAAATGAATGCACAGTTAATCATAATATGTCAGAAAGTAGGAGAGTTTAGATTTATTGTACCATAGATTATACAAAATAATTCAAATTGCTCAAGTTTTAGTACTGTGAGACATCTCCACAGCAAGTGCCAAATCTTTCCATCTTTCTCTACAAAAATGGGGTCTGTTTCTGTAGGAAGGCGTACACAATCTAGAGGAAAGGAAGTTGATAAGTGGATAAGTAGGTTAGGAAACTCCCCAAACAGGCAGAAATACCAAGGTGTGTTAGTATATCAAGAAAATATTTTTAGTTACTTGTGATTAAGGAATCTGTAACTATGAACTTAGTTCATAGTGCGTGGGCCCAGGGGAATCAAATTAATTTGTTCTATTTCCTCAATAACAGTGTAAAGAAGAAAGTGTGTTGTGCTGTTTCCATTGTCTTATTGAAAGTGAATCCCACCCAGCCTTATAATCAAGATCTGGTGGTTTCCTGTTTTGTTCTGACCAACTCAGAAACAGAGCAGTGGTGTACATTATATGAGCTGTAATAACTCATTATACTTGTATAATTGATGCTGCTGTCCTGTCTTCAGTGGAGCTGTGGCCCTGAGTGGCTAAAACTTGATCATTGACAAAGTGAGGGACATCAGAAAGAACATTTCGTAAACCATAATCAGGGTACTTACAATCTTGGGAGGAGATCCTGATAAAGGTCAAAGTGTGTGATTATTTTTGAATTCTGCTCTAAGGTTTGCATTGTGTGCCTGTGTTTTTCAGGCTATGTTAAAAGACATGCAGGTGGTCCTGTGCTTTTGCACTGGTGTCTTTCACAAGCTGTCATTTCACTGTTTGAAGATCATTGATATTTGATGCAGACCTTTTTTGCATAAATATCTACATGTTGACATTCAAAAAAAAGCATGCCCAGGGCAAACAGACTCCATAGAATTGAAAACAGCAAATTACTCAGGAATTTTAAGTATAGCACTATGCTTATCTCACTAGCTATCTGGAACAGGAGTAATCTGAGTGTCCCATTTACATAGGCATATGATTCACAAGCAATTACACTCCTGGATACTGCTGTTTACTCTCAGCTGTAGCCAAAACAGCTTCTATGCATCACATCTGAACCGATATGAATCAGATATTCTCTCATCAACAGTTGTCTTAATACTTTACTCGTTTACTTTCAGCTCTTTAAAGCAGGTTTTTCTTCCTCAAAGCAGCCTTACGTTCTTTTTCCATGAACCTCTCTGCCAGCTGGGGAACACCAGATCTAAAAAATGTAAGAAATACTTCCCTCTGGATATCAGAATCTGGGATATCTCCCTGATTTTGGCAAGGTAGTATTTTATTTTCATTTGGCCCTCTGGGGAGAAAAGAAAGAAAAGGTATTTATAGCTAATAGGAATAGCTTTTAACTTTTCCCAAATCCATTTTCTGATTCATACTTGTGTTAATATTATTCCCTCACACTCAGAAGACAATCTAGCCTTTAAATTGCTTGTTGGGAAATATCTTTCAGCAGTAAGTATCTATTGGGAAATAGAGAGAACATTCCCTGAAAACACTTGCATCTGTGCCTCTATTTTATTCATGAAGTGGTGAAGCTGTCAGGGCCTCCCTTACTAGTTTGTCTTGAATAAACAATAGTATAACCTCCTTCTAGTTCTCTGTAGTGCAGACTTCAGCTGTAACGAAGCATACAATGAATTTTTAATTTGAGCACCAACTTTTTTTTTTTTTTTAAACACAGTCATCAGATTTGACAGTGAAGCTGACACCAGCACAAGATAGTTAAGAACATGACTCCTGTAAAAGGGATCCATCTGGTCTTTATTCATTTAACTTTTAGCTGAAGCATCTCCCTTAGAGTTAATTCAGCAAACAAATGGAAGAAATTTTTTTGCACAAAGCCAGCAACAGTTCCTGGTAAGAATAGACAGAGAGGACTTCTGATGTATATACCTTGGCAGACATGACAGTGTCACATCATGTTTCAAAGTGCATCTGGCAATTGCAGGAAGGAAGAGGGAGATCTTCCTCAGAGATGCAATTGACTCAGTACAGGGCTAGACACATAACATTGCTTGGCAAACTTACAGGAAGGGTCAAGTGCTTACTAGTGGAGTGTGAGATTTTAAAAGCTGATATAGAGCAGCATGTGCTGAGAAGGTTCTTTCTTTGCAGTGGTCTGTTTAATGAAGGACACATCTCTGCTGATTTCCTTTTTTCCCTGAATTGATTACACCAACTACACAGATCCACCAGGGATTTACAAAAAGCACTCTGAGCTGCCACAGTTGTGTTCAGAACATGTCTTTGTTATAATAACAATCTTCACACTTTACCACTTTTCTCCTTTCTCAAAGATTAATTTTAGAAAACCTTTTCCACTGTTAACTGCTCATATTCTCCATGTGTGATTTGCTATTTGTTTGCTTTTGTTTTCTCTTTATCTTGTATATTAGTTTAAAAACTCACGTGTCACAGGGATGAAACAGAGGAAATGTGTGTATGATGGATCTGCTGCTTGCAAGACAGATTATAATATGTTGCTCTAAATGGGAATTACTTACATAAAACTGTACTTCAGTCTTGTTGCATGCTCTCCTGATCTAAGTTTTTTCCTTCAGCTGACAGGAACTACAAGCCTCCATGAACTGTAATGATAACTTTCAGATAATGCTCTTTATCCATAATATGCTAGAGCTTAAAGCTATCCATGTGATATTAATGACTATTCATACCTGAAGAAGTTAAGTAGTGAAAACGCTGTGAGTGGGAATATTTGTGTATGTATGAATCTCTTTGCTTTTTTCTAGATGGTATCATGGAGCAATCAGTCGGACAGATGCAGAAAACCTGTTACGTTTATGTAAAGAGTGTAGCTACCTTGTAAGAAATAGTCAAACAAGCAAGCATGACTATTCTCTTTCACTGAAGTAAGTACTTGTCAGTAAAACATAATGAATGTTATTTGTAAGCCATAACTTCCTTGGTGCAGGAAGAGAAAATGATCCAGTTTGTTGCTGCAGTGGTTCAGCTCTAAAGGACAGAGTTTGGGACTGTCAGTCTGCACGATATATAGTCACAGTCACTGAATTAGTACCTTCCAGTT
Source organism: Sclerurus mexicanus (assembly GCA_013396755.1). Classification (NCBI taxonomy): domain Eukaryota; kingdom Metazoa; phylum Chordata; class Aves; order Passeriformes; family Furnariidae; genus Sclerurus; species Sclerurus mexicanus. Next base: position 108,735 of record VWZF01000629.1, on the reverse strand, counting down.
TGGCCATATCATACATTTCTGTTTGAGGGGAAAAGGAAGAATGACGCTCTGATTTTGTATTGAGATTAAGTAACAGTGATTTAAAGTCTGTCCTGCAGCTACATGTGGCAAGCTTTTTCTAAAAACAAAACAAAAAACAACAAACAAAAACAACAAAACAAAAACAACACACACACAAACAAAAAAAAAACTCCAAAGAACAACTCAAACCACTTTACTATGGTTTTTGGGTTTTTGTTTCTCTAGTAGCAAAAGATTGTTTCCCAAAACACAGCAATGAGAATCTACCCAAATATTACCTGTATTTGAAAAGTTAAAAGATGGTAACACTTGCTCATCTTTATTTAGTATAAAACTGAGTATTTTGCAATGGAGACATCTTTGAAGACTGTCTTTTCCAATAGCAGGAAACCGTTCTGTGGACTTTGAGAGGGCCAGACAGGCTTAAATTGCATGGGGAATTTGTGTGAGATATTTGTCTGATTCAGTTACCAAACATTTTCATTCCAAATATAATGAAATGGGCATCAAAATAGCTTAATTGCCAAATGAAAATGCATCTGTACATAAAACAGTCATTGAGGTAGTTTAAGTTGCTCATGTCAATGTCTGTCATTTTGAGATACTGTAGTTTACCCAGGGAAATTTAATTGCATGTGGGTTGGCTATCTCTGGGATCAGCAAAGAAGGTATTTTTGATGTATACATTCATGTGTTGCTCATCTCAGTTAAAAACAAGCAATTGTTAATGGCAAGTGTTGGAAGCTAAAAGCATCTCTCTGTGGATTGTGATCTAGAGAGCTGAGGCTTGTTGTCAGTATTGCTTAAATTATCCATAGCAGGAGAGGGAAAGAATATGATCTACCTTCCCAGAACAAAATGATCCCAGAGGCCTGAGAGGCAGCTGTACATTTTCTTGTACCTCCTCTGTCAGCCCTGCATTGCTGCAATGTTCCCCATGTTTCCTTTTCTCTGTATTCCTTCAGGTTTGTGGGTGTTTGGCTCCCTCACACCCACACACTCATTCCTTAAACACAATTTTAACTGCACAAGCTTGGGTAAAAGTTGGAGAACCTTACTCCTGGTAACTGTTGTGACCAGGAATCCCAGTCTCTGGCTGGTGTTGAAATGCCTAGTTGTAATTTCCTTGTCTTAGACCTGTTCTTTACTATTAAGCAGACTGGTGAAAAAGCTGGAAGCAGATGTGCAAAGTGTATCACTACTCTGCTGTTGGCCTAAATTGTAATGATAGGTAATAGTCAGGAGGCTGTTAGCAGACAGCCAGGATTCTGTCACTTCTACGGGATGCCAACAAGCTAAACACCCTCAGTACCTTCAAAGCAGCAGATGGGAACTGGTTATAGAGAATGGAGCCTGGGCTTGGTAAAGTGATCTTCACATCCTGGGTCCAAATGAACACTACTAGCTTGTAGGGGAAGAGATGTTATTTTACCATGGAGTGTCTGGCAAATGTAGAATGATGGTGTTGTGTATTCTGTGCTTGAAGAAGCAGTAGACTGGCCAGCCTCTGAATGTCTCCAGTAAAGGATTTTTTGAAGTTTTTTTCATCTGGAGGGGAAAAAAGTGAGGTTTTATTTTTCAGAGGAAATTTCAATTTATTTCTTCATTGTAGTACATTGACGTGAAACATTATGGGTCTTGTTCAAAGTGACAGCATGTAATATAAATTAAAATTATGAATTGGGAAAGCGTTTCAGAATGGAAAACCCAAACAATATGTGTTTCCTACATTGCTAGAATGTTTTTTTCGTGATGTTCCTGCAAAGCTGTTGCTTTTTTTTCCCTTGTTGAAGTGACATTTCATCAAAATGAATGCAGAAAATCTGTTCTGGCAAAACAGCAATTTCTTCAACAAAAGTAGTGTTCAGAAGGCTTGGCCGAACTTTTTCATTGTGAATGTAAATGATGTTTCAAGGCCATTAACATATCCTGGAAAAAAATACTAGGTTTAATATCTAATTAGTATTTATTGAATGTTCTTTTATCACACTTCAAGCATGAGATCAGTCTGTTGAGCTGTCTGCACAATTCCTTTCCCATCCTCACTGGGTTTTGAAGGAAAATATGTAGGAAAGTTGTAATTCAAAGTCACTTGGCTTTACGGTTGTGTTGCCAAACATTTTAAACAAGGTGTGACTATTAGTCATACACCAAATATTGTGTCTGTGTAAACATCTGTGCTTGAGAGTTCCAAAGCAATTTGGTGCAGGGATTATCAGCTAGCAACTCTCTTCTTCTGTATTTGAAACTCATGGGAATGGTTGCAAAAAGGAGTGGATAAAGTAGAAAAAAAGAGTAGTAGCACTGTTTTGTCAATGTTTTCCCTCAACTGAACTAAAAGTTGTGGAAGAGTTACTGCAACATTTGAGAAACCACAACGACATTCAGAATTCACACAGTAACAATATCACATCTTAAGTCAGGTGCCAGCATCTTCTCTTGCAAAATGTGTATGTCTCATCTCTTCAAGGTACTGGCTTTCCTCAGTGTTCACATGTGTGAATTTGGGATTACTATTTGAGTTCTGTTCTTTGAAAACTGTGAGCCTGCCGGGTTCTAATAGGTATGCTATTGAAAGAACTGAGAAATCAGCATTCCAAACCCAGGACTACTCACTGTCAGGCACTTGTTCAGGTAGACTCCAACGATGCTTCAAAACCTAAGCAGAAACTGATTTACAACCAATTCAACCATGAGGCTTTTCCTCCCACTGCTACCTGAAATTTCAGTAATCTCTTTGCATACTAAAATCAGAGCTTAAATCAAAAGGGTTTAGAGGAGGGAAGAGGGAGGAGTAGGACTTCCAGGTTCCTTTCTAACAGTGTCCCTTTAATCCTAGTCACAGGTCTAGCAGGAGTAGTGCTGTTAATCAAGTGTAGATGCTTTCTACCCTTGCCAGTTACTAAACACACTGATTCTCTTAAGTCCAGGCATATCAGAAGAGGGGAGTCTGTGAGACAAGGACAAACTTCAAGGACAAATAGAGAAGGGGAAACAGCACAGAAGGCTCCTTAGTGTTTATGTGAACAGTTTCAAATCCTATGCAGTTGCAAGTGTTTAATTCAAGTGCATGGTTTCAAGGTATTAAGATGACTTTCTTCCAACTTAATTTGTCCGTCATTCTAGAAGACGGTAATTGTCTGGTTTGATATTTCTGCTTGCAGCTACTGACAGATTAGTTCACTTGGAGCAAGGAAGGCAGATAGCAGATTCACAATGTAATTTTTGGAAATTAAAGGAAGTGGAAATGGAGTGAAGGGGGAAAGTATTTGACAAAGAGTACCACTAAGACCTACAAAAGGGAAACTCTAGGTTTTGATATGCTCTGACTGTAAAAGCTGACAAAACACATTTGCTGAAGTGGAGAAACTACAAAGGAGGTAGGACATGAGACAGTATGCGGGTGGTAAATAACTACTTTTCAGCAATGAAAATGCTACGGTTAGGTGGCCTCACAGTTTTCCAACATACTGCTGTGAAAAGAAAATGGGAGGTAGTGCTTGACTGAGAGCTGTTAGAGATGTCACTGAATAATCAGAGATGAGAACAAAGGTGACTGAGTATTACTGATAACTGGATGAAGATAACCTCATAGGTTTTCATCTGCACATGGCAAGTTGAATCATCTGGGATATTCCACAGAGGTCTGGGTTAGCAGTTGGTTTTAACAGAAAAGCTGCGTGCAAATAAAATCTTGAGCTTTGTTAGTCAAAAGCATCAGCTTCAATGGCTAAATAAGCCAAATGTCACATTCTTTTTCACTTCATCTTCACAAACAGTGTGGTCTTCCAAAAGACTGACCTGTCCTGAAATAGCAGAGATGCTTTTTGTTCATTTGTGGAATTCTGGTAGTCACAGACATTACATGCTGTAAGCTCAATCACTTTTTGCTACTCTTAGGGAAGCAATAGCTGTCTGTCGTGAATATATGGCTTGTAGCAGTTTATTTCCATTGTATGCATTGTCTTCCTCTTTTAAAAAGGGCATGTGTCTTTGCATTTTCTGCACTAAAGTGCACTTTTGTTCTCCAGTCCTTGCTATACTTCTGAAATTAGCACACTTTTAAGGCGTGTTGTAGCAAAGCAGACTTGTGGAGAACTGGAGAAAGAGAACAATACCTTTATCCTCATAATAAGTATTTAAAGTTAAGTCACTCTTATTTAAGGGAAATAATTTGGAGGGCAATTATGACTTGAAAAATAGATTTTTCCACTAAGAAATTGATATTTAAAGCAAGATCTTAAGTATGTAGAGCTATAATTACATTGCCTGCAGTGGTTTCTGCCCACCAGGAAGGGTCACTTAATCAGAGAATTGTTGAATACATCTGAAAGATATCAGCTTGATTATGCTGTGGGCACTTCCAGAGGGAAGGCTACACCTCTTAACTACTCCTGCATTCCCCTGCATCTTACGGAGAGCCTGTCATGGTGCTGCTTTCCTATGCACAAGCATGAACTAACACTTCGTTTTCCTTGCAGGAGCAGTCAAGGTTTTATGCATATGAAACTGATGAAAACCAAAGAGAAATACATCCTGGGTCAGAACAGCCCTCCCTTTGACAGTGTTCCTGAAGTCATCCACTACTACACCACAAAAAAGCTGCCTATCAAAGGAGCAGAACACTTGTCCTTGCTCTACCCTGTGGCTGTGCGGACACTCTAATAACCTAGTCTCACCCCTTCCTGTGGATGGGAGGTGAGAGGTAAGCTGGGTTGCACAGAATTCATTGCCAGAATTCAGAGTTTGAGTCTATGATGGAGAGTGGTGGCCTTTAGTCTTGTGAATGTGGGCTCTCTACAGAGTTGTATATCGAACTGTATGTATGATACTCTTGTGCTGAAGCATGCCTCTAGAACTGTGTTGCTACGTAAGAGAAAGAAAACTTATTTTAGTGCAAGGAGAGGAGATAACCTTCCCAGACCTTCTATGTGAATGAAAGTGCTTCCCAACAAAAGTTGTTCCTTCATGTTTTGAGAAGAACCAACAAGTTCTTCTCAGCAGTAAAAAAACAACAACTTCTATTCTCCTGCTACCCTGAGTAACTTCTCCATGAGAAAGGGTAACCTAACTGAGGGATCCTAGCGTGTTCTTGATGGACCTGAGAAGGAGCTGCTTAGCAGATGTGTCTCTGGCTCTGGTCGCGTAGCTTGATGGGTTTTGGATTTTTTAATGCAGATTCTTGGGGTAGTCAACACACAATCTGAAAGTAATTTTGTGAGAGTGAATCATGGTCAATTACTTATGAATAGGGGATGTAATTAAACAGTAGTTTGTTATATATTTTTATCCTTTTTGGTACAATAATCTTCTTAATGTTTACTGTCTTCATTTGCAAGTTTCATTCATAGATACAGGCAGCTAATTCTGTTTGGGGCAGTTACACCACAATGTTTTAAGTAGTTAGGATAAGTCAATTTGTTATGTGGGTTAGTATTTATGCATGAGGGTGGTCAAAGGCTTTTATAAAGTTTTAGTAGGCAAAATCGTCACTTGCTCATTCATCTGGATCAAACAACTGTCCCACTGATACAGCAGACTAACACTCACGTGTCACACTGCCCTTCCACAAGATGGTTTTTGTTGCTGTGATATGTAGCAGAGCAGAATTTGTTTTTCAGGTCTACCAGTGCATTCTTAAAACACAGCCCCTGTGACACATACCTTCTGGCCAGTGTTCTTTTTCACCATGAGCAGAAGCCTTCTGCTGTATTTCAGTCACTGTCAGCCAGAAGTACTGTAGAAGCTGCTCTGTATCTTAGTCCTGCCAGCTCATTGCCCCTCCACTTGAGACATATTTCCTACATGCTCTCTGTGCTCATTCAATGAGATAAGTGAAAAATTATAATTGTGCACAAGTTGGAACTGGGGAGTCAATAGCCTTATAGTCCTCATGTTGTGCCATCTCTCACATATGTCTAGAATGTTGTGCATTAACCCATCAGCTGTTATAGTAGCAAACTGGTTATATGCAGGTTATGTATTTTACAGACTGCAGTAGGACTGTGAAATTGTGTGATATTTAATTCAGCTTTCTTAGCTACTACTATTTTTTTATGTATGCTTAGAAAGAAGTGCAAATCTGAAAGTTGTAATGAAATAACCACTTACTGCCTGTAAAAGTAGTGCTTCATTGTATTGTCTAATCTGATAAGAATCTCAAGGATGACCCATATAATGTCACCGGTGCTAAATGTTGTTTCTTTTTAAGCTTGCCTTATTCTTTATGTAACATCCAATGCAGACTGAACAGAAGGGGATCACACATATGTGAAGAGCTCGGTGGTGTTCTGTGCAGCAACAGTAGTGGGTCAAACTGTCCCTGTCTCACCCAGAATGTGAAGCTGCATTGGAATAGGTTTTCTGGTTTTCTGAGAGAAGGGTGACACAATGGAGAACAAAGAGACAACAGTCCTCTCCAAGTGAAACCAAACACTCCCTTTTTCATGTAATCACTTACATACATTTTTTTATTTCCCTAAAATCTTTGCAGAACTCTTTATTGTCTTAACATCACCCAATTGACAAGAGCATACAGGCACTTTTAAGTTAGCATGTTCTCTCACCAGAGTAGGAGTTTATGAAGGTAGCAGAGCTCACACAGATTAGGAATCAGGTGGCATCTCCTCTGTCTGAGTCTTTGCCTTTGTGGGCTCTAGCAACACTCTCATGTCCTTTAGGACAGAAACATGTCATATTTCTTGTTTTGCATGATGAGTCTGGCATTGTTTCTGTTTCATGGTCTGTTTTCCTTCTTCTTTAAAGGGAAAAAGAATATGCCCCTACTCTGTCTAGCAGCAATTACAAGTAGAAACCAACAGCATTGTTAACCAAGGCCTTGCCTGGCTTCCTTAAGCACTTTGTCTTTAATTCATGGGGATAACTATTGTACCAGACCTTTCTTGTCAGGGGTCTGATTAAAAGTCAAACGAAGCCAGCAGGAGCCATTTTATTACTGTCTGCAGATTTTGGGTTGGGATCCATTGCTTCATACAAATCAGATGAATGTGCATCATACAAATGTATATACAGCTTATTACAGCTTCAAGGATCAGATCAAGGTTCTTGGTTCAGCAAGAGGAAATCATCTCAAAAAGTATTGGTTGTCCCTGGGAAGGTTTTTTTATTATTTTTCTAAAAGACTTTTAGAAAGTACTCAGTAATTGCAGAATAAATAAAACCAGGATTTTGTTTGCACTGTAATGTTGTCTTTGTTTATTTAAGTGATTGTATGATATTTTTCCAGTGAAGGAATATTCTTCCCAGATTTTTTAATGTACAGTGAAAATGCAGTGTGGTAATAGTGTGTAGTATTGCATATAGGTGGAAGATCTTGTAGCGATCATGCCTATATAGCACATTAAAAGTTTATTTTAAAAAAAAATTATAAACCTCTCCCTTTTCTTCCTGTGATGGTCATTGTGTACTCGGATTGTGATGAACAGCTCCATGAAGCAGCCTTTCAGAACAACTTGTGTTTGTGTGTCTTACCTCTCTTGTGAAAGTAATCTTTAGGTTATAATCTGCTTTGGAGTCTGGAAAATCATATGTCACAGTTCTGCCCTAATTCTCTTGCTAATGTGCACCTTTACAAGGGCTGACATGGGTGTATGTGTGAATGACATTGCTGCTGGTGTCCAAGGAATCCAGTTATTGCTCACAGCATAACACTGGTGAGTCACTTTTTGCAAACTTTGTAAGAGGTGTTAATTAGCTTCTATTTTGATGAGTATTTCACAGCATGAGGAAAGCTGTGAACATCTGTACGATGGGTAGGAGGGCTTTAATGGCCAAGATTACCTTTCATAGCTCCTTCCATAACTGGAAAAACAATTCAGGTCTGTGGAAGTACAATCATCACTATGGTTTCTATAGCTGATGACAGATTATTCTCTTACTCTGAATTTAAGTCTTTAGAGACAGGGTACAAAGTGCAGGACTGTCTCATGTGTGAAGATACAAACCACACATTTTCAGCTTCTGAAAGAACACGGTCTGAACCTCTGCTCTGAGGAAAACTTGGAGAATGACAGACTTGTGTGCTGCTTTTCAACATCCCAGTGAGGTTCAGGCTTCATTGTGGTGTCATGGTTCAGGCTGGCAATGTTGCAATGTGTGGCAATGTTGGTGGAGTCTGCAAATGCCATCTTTTATCCAGGCTCTGATTCCATTTTAATCCTGCTCCATGCTAAGCTATGCTCTGGTGACTCAGTTCTCTGCTGCTGTAAGTTATTTATGCTGTCCTAGGTTGGATTGAAGGTGGTGCCTGAGCAGAGCAAGCGAGGTCTTAACACTTGTTTAAATAAATAAATAAATAAACAAACCTTCACCTAACACACTGCTGCACTATCTCTCTGCAGAGGGAGGAAAACAAAACAGAAATGAAACAGACCTCTGCACTCCTGGTCTGAGCAAGAGGCAAAGGAAATTAAAAGTGTTTTTCATATGTTCTTTTTTAATGATCTGCAAGGATCCTACATAAAACACTGCAACTTGCTTCCTTTTATCACTGCTGGAGTCCTCAGTAAGAAGGGAAGAAGAAAGGAAGGAAGGAGATCACAGCAGCTGAACAAAGTTGGTGATCTGAAATAAAGCAAATAGAAGTCATACTGAAAAAGAAAGTTCATAGATTGCAAGGGATGACCATGTACAGTCCCATTTTCTGCAGAATTGATTTCCTGTATCAGGACTTGACCTTACACTGAGAACCATGTATGCCCAATTCAGAGTTGCGGTGATGACTTCAGTGCTCTGTACCTTGTATTTACTTCAGTGACAAGATTGGTCTAAACATTGCCCATGCTTTCAGGCTCCCTAGATTGCATTTTTTGCTGCTAACAGTTCCAAGACACAAGCTTGGTGAAGCTTGTTGGCAAGCTGACTATATTAACCTGCTCCCCAAGTCTGTCTCCGAGAAACAATGGTTCTAGCCATGGTAGAAACATCACCAGGATGATTGGAAACCTACTTAGTTGCAAAAGCCATGGGTATGACTGAAACATGATGATTACATAGAATTAATCTATAGGAAGAGTTACAGGATTATTTATAGAATAAAGGCTAACTTGTGTGTCAAATAGTAGAGGCTGGGTCTTGCTGAAATTTAGCTATGAAAAAATAGAGAAGAATAAGGGAACCATTTAAGAGTAAACAACTTGTTAACTGCTATGAAAGTTGCAAAAGTGTTATGGGAAAAATTTGGAGATATTTTCAGAAAGGGCAGGCTGTCAATGTCAGTGAGGCAAGACCCAAGTGTGAGACACTGGGAGACTTTAGGTCTTAAAGTCCATGAGGAATCAGGCATTCTCTACCGGTCTGTAACTCGTATTGTCTAGGGTCTCTCAAGAGAGACACAGAAGGGACCTACAACAGATAGCCTAGAGGAAAAGATTATGAGGACAGACTAAAACAACCCGAGGAGAATTCAGAGAGACTCAGAAGAGACCTCAAGCAAAACCCTAGCAAGGAAAAGGGGAGATTACAGAATGCCTTGGAAGAAGTAGAGGGGACCCTATGCCCTTCCAGACTACACAGTATGGCTAGAACCACTACACTGACCCTCCTAACTTCTCTTGCAGACCATGTGCTCTCCCACACAGAACAAGGAATTTATGTCAGGAACCACTATACTGACCAAACCAAATTCTCTCCTGAACTATCCTGTGAAACAGGAAGGTCATATTACTCATTCTTGACATCACACATATCTGTGTCTCGAGTGTTTTCAGATCCGACTCCAGTTAGACTCTGCACTTTGAATTTGGTCTTTAGTGGCAAAAACTAGCCCTGTGGTCCCTTTTTGTTATTAATTGATTATTGTTAATTATTTTCAAATGCAAAGTTATGCAATATGATTGTATTAAATCAGAACAAAAGGATTATGGCTAGTAACTTCATATGTCCAGGATGGACTGTGTTTTCAACATGAGTATTATCAGCTCTGTGAAAGTAAGGGCCACATAAACAATGTCTTTGAGTTTTGTTGTTTACTCATAACCTCCTTTCAGCACAAATGTAGTAAATTTTCTCTGAAATCATCTCATTAATTATCTCCACTAATTATATCCATTAATTGAGGTGCTAACCTGTAAGATTTGGTCATCTGTCTGTTAAGTGCATACACAGAGAATATTCTTATTTCCATACAGCCATTGAATCATTTAGGTTGGAAACGACCCTTAAGGTCATTGCGTTCAACCATTTAACCTAACACTGCCAAATCCACCATTAAACCATGTTCTTAAGTGCCACATCTTTTAAATATCCCCAGCAACAGTGACTGAATCACTTCCCTGAGCAGCCTGGTTTATGAGTTACAACCCTTTTAGTAAAGAGTTTTTTCCTAATACGTAGNCCCTCAGGTCATTTTCTGCCTGGCTGCTCTCCAGCCACTCTGCCCCCAACCTGTGGCACTGCATGGGGTTGTTGTGACCCAAGGGCAGGATCCAGCACGGTGACCTTGTTGATCCTCATACGCCTGGCCTTACTCCGGTCTGTCCAGGTGCCCTTACAGAACCTTCCTACGCTCCAGCAGATGGACACTCCCTCCAGANGTTGGAAACGACCCTTAAGGTCATTGCGTTCAACCATTTAACCTAACACTGCCAAATCCACCATTAAACCATGTTCTTAAGTGCCACATCTTTTAAATATCCCCAGCAACAGTGACTGAATCACTTCCCTGAGCAGCCTGGTTTATGAGTTACAACCCTTTTAGTAAAGAGTTTTTTCCTAATACGTAGTCTAAACCACACCTTGTGCAACTTGAGGCTGTTTCATCATCTCATTTGTTACTTAGGAGAAGAGGCCGATCCCCNCCAGACTTGGTGCTGTCTGCAAACTGACTGAAGGTGAACTTGATCCCTTCATCCAAAATCAAGATACTGAAACAGAACTGGCACCAAAACTGAGTGCTGGGGGAAAGTGCTTGTGGCTGACTGCCACCCAGAGTTAACTTCATTCACCACCACTCTCTGGGTGCAGCCATCCAGCCAGTTTATTACCCAGTGCACCCATCCAACAGGTGGTGCACCCATCCAAGCCAGGAACAGCCAGTCTCTCAAGGAAAATGCTGTGGGAAATTGTGTCAAAGGCTTTACTAATGTCAACGTAGACAACAGTTTTCCCTTATCCACTAAGTGACTCCCTGTCATAGGAGGAGATCACATTAGTAAAGTAGCATCTGCCTTTCCTAAACCCATGCTGGCTGGGCCTAATCCCATGGTTGTACATGCTGTGTGATGGCACTCAAAGTGATTTGCTCCATTACCTTCCCCAGGCTGACAGCCCTATAGTGGCCTTTCCAGCCCGGGTAGATGGGCATACATTAGCTAACTTCTTGTCAGCTAGGAACTCCCCAATTAGCCAGGAATGAGGGTAAATGATTGAAAATGCCTCAGTGAGCCCTTCCACCTGCTTCCTCGGTATCTTTGAGTGGATCCCATTTGACCCCATAGACTTGAGCATGTCTAAGTGGTGTGCAGGTTTCTAACTCCTTCCCCTTGGATTATAAAGGCATCATTCTGTTCCTCATCTGTCTTCCAGCTCAACAGATGTATTGATAGAAACATTTTGTCTTACTGCAGTAGCCAAATTAAGCTCTAGTTGGGCTTTGGCCCTTTTCATTTTCTCTCATGTAAACTCACAACGTCCGTGTAATCTTTCTGAGTGGACTGCCACTTCTTTCAAAGGTCATAAACTCCTTTTTTTCCCGAGTTACTGCCAAAACTTTCTGTTCAGACTGGTTTTCTTTCCTCCACCCCGTCCTGCACCTTGTCTTTGGCACACAGGACAGTGCTCCCACACCTTTAAGATTTTATTGATGAAAGATATTCAGCCTGCCTAGACTCCTTTGCCCTTCNGGCTTTGGCCCTTTTCATTTTCTCTCATGTAAACTCACAACGTCCGTGTAATCTTTCTGAGTGGACTGCCACTTCTTTCAAAGGTCATAAACTCCTTTTTTTCCCGAGTTACTGCCAAAACTTTCTGTTCAGACTGGTTTTCTTTCCTCCACCCCGTCCTGCACCTTGTCTTTGGCACACAGGACAGTGCTCCCACACCTTTAAGATTTTATTGATGAAAGATATTCAGCCTGCCTAGACTCCTTTGCCCTTCAAGACAGCACAGAATCACAGAATCATTTAGGTTGGCAAAGACCTCTGACATCACTGAGTTCAACCTTTGACTGATCACAACTGTGTCGAGTCACTGAGTGCCACGTCTAATCGCTTCTTAAACAACTGCAGGGATGGTGACTCCACCGCCTGCCTGGGCAGTCCATTCAGATGTTTCACAGCCCTTTCTGTGAAGAGTTTCTTTTTGATGTCCATCCTGAATCTTCACTGCCACAGCTTGAGGCTATGCCCTCTCATCCTGTCAGTGGTTGCCTGCGAGAAGAGGCAACCCCAACTCACCACAACTTCCTTTCAGGTAAGGTCACTCTGAGCCTCCTTCTCTCTAGGCTGAACAACTTCCTCATCTGCTCCTAATAAAACTTATCCTTTAGGCCCTTCACCAGCTTCACTAACGTTCTCTGGACTCACTCCAGCACCTCAATGTCTTTCTTGAAGTGCTTCCCAAGGGACCCTGTCAACTAGGCCAAAGTCTGCTCTCCAGAAGTCCAGGGAAGCAGTTCTACCAACCACATCCATATTTCTCTGAGACTCAAAAACTCTATCATTTCATGGTTACTATGGCCTAGCCATCCTCCAGCCATTGGTTGCACCAGTTTTACTGTTATTAAGGCTGTTCTTCACCTTTGTTAAACAAATTAAACAGGCCCATCCCTTACTTGTCTTTTATGCCATCACCATGTGACTGCATGGATTATTCTGATTTCAAGATGCTGAGTATAAGCTGAATTAAAGGGTTTGAGTTGCAGAGTTCAGGATCTGCTCTTAAGAGGAGCTGTAGTGAAGATTAAAAGCAAGCACATGCTCCTCTTTCACTTGGAAGCTGTTTTTAAGCTGGGACTTTACTGCTGGCCCCTACCTGTGCTAAGTATCACAGCTTTGTAGTCATTACACCTATGTACCTCATAGCCTTGTACCTCCTTGATTCTGACCCTAATCCTGACCCATTGCCTTGGTTTCCAGGCTTAACCTCAGGCCTGCCATGTCAGTCTGAACCTGCTATCTTACCACTGGACTGAGACTGACTTACTGACTCAGAATCATGCCTAAAACAAACAAACAGACAAAACAAAACAAAACCCAACCAACCAAACAAAACCAAAAAACCCACCATCGACCAACCAAAGAAAAAACCCAAGCCCCCACAACGCTGCATCCTGTTTCAGCCATATGCTGTCTTTCTGTAGAGGTCATGAGAAGATGATGGGGTTGGAGCCTGAGAGCAAGGGTGTCCTTCCTTGGGAGACACTCAAGTTTTACTGGTTATTCTCATGCCTTGGGAGATGATAGCAGAACTACTTTTTGTCAGGTGCTGCTGCTCACCATAGGTCTGGTTTTTTCTGTGCGTCACATAAAGGGTGTCCCTAAGTGTGTTCACCAGACTAGGCACTGTAAAGCATGTTGCTCTTGCCCACTAGTGTGCTCCACACCACATTTTGAACAGCCAGAAATATTCCCTGGGAAGTCATGGGTGAGGTAAAGAACTATCAGCTATCACTGGTTACAGTCAAGACAGGGAAATTATAAGAATGAGAGCTGGGCCCCATCCCAGCAGTGCTGTTTTCTTGATCCCACCAGATCAAGGAGCAGTGAACAGGACTATTCCTGCTCGGTGTTCTGCTGGAAGAGTGACATGCCGATGCTCAGGGGAGCCACTTCCACAGAAGGTCAGAGCCCATTTGCAGACTCTGTCAGCCTTAATGCAGATTCTGTCAGCTGTCTACCTTAAGGGGCTTTGGGGTCTGGTGCTTAGGCATTCTCAGAAAGAGCTGCATAGCTAAGAAGCACCTACTGAAAGCCCCTGTTCTCCTGGGATGGGATAACAGTGTGACAGGGGAGCTCTAGCATCTGGGTTTTGAGTGGTTTTTATCTCCTAGGCAGAAGCTCTAGTTCCACCTCAGCAGGGCAGATGGTTGGAATAATTTTTACCTGGGTTCTGGGCTTTCCTGATTTGCAGAGACTTTTTTGCTAGAGATAATTTGATTTCTGTGTCTTGGACACTCCTTCTACCACCTATGTGGGAAGAGGTCAAAGACGTCCAACTACAGCAGTGAAAGAAAACTGAAAAACTGAGCTGTTACAGCTTATGAGAGGGGGGATATCCTTGAGCTCACAGCCAGGCACATCCCTTTGTGGAGGCATACATTATGTCACAGCTCTGGAACAGTCTTTCAGGCCAGTGTTGTCCCCATTCTCTAGGTGAGAAAATTGCATTTGGCCAAGCCCTGAGGAAGAGAAATGTTGAAGTATGGAGCTGTGTCTTTGCCTTTCTAAGCTCCAGAAAACCACTATGGGACAGGTAGACTTTTTGGGGCCCACCCCCTTGGAGCACAGAGGTTACAAATAGTCTAGAGCAGAGGTTGCTGAAGTAACACTGCTATGTTTCGATACATGGGAATTTTCTAGAGATGTATGAGAAGGGCACATGACGAAGGGCAGAAGAGCATCTAAACTCTTCAACCAAGCAATGTTTTTGATAGCAAAACAAAAACTACCCTACAGTTGGAAAAGGCAAAGCTGAATATTTTGGGAAAAAATCACAGTAAAAATAAATTAAAAAAAAAAAAAAAGAAAACAGAAAATCTCTTGAACTGCAGTGGTGAATTCTGAAAAAGAAGAAAAAGTCTGCTTTCCAAAATGCAATTAGGATCCTCATAGGAGTTAAGGTAGGATAGATGGAATGTCCTCTGAGCCCCAGAGAGGCATAGACCAAGTTCTTTCTGTGGAGAGTCAGAATCTTGGCCTGTGTGATTGGGATCTAGCTGCTTTAGAGGTGTCTGAGAAGGAACACTGTGCTCACACAATAGGATGCTGCAGCACCAGAGACCAGCTGTGGGAAAGAGAGTTGCCCATGAGCCAAAGGGACATGGTAGGTAGCCAAAACACCACCCGGAGTTGCCGAACTCCTCCTCTTTTCCTGAGCTTAACAGTGCTTGGACTGTCACAGAACTCCTATCAGCATTCCCCCTAATTGTCTTCTGCTGCAGATTATGACAACCTGGAAGTTTTCAGGAGGAAGAACTGTCTTAGGTCAGACACCTTATGACGAGCAGAGTCCTGTTCCTCCAAAGGTCTCATCAGGTGGCAATAGCCCCCTTCCCATAAATGAAAATACAGCTCTAGAGGCAGAAGAACCTTAGGTTTGAGCACCAGAAAAAAGACTTCCCCTTGGCTGAACTGAGAGGCGAACACCCACCCATATGGCTATTGTCAGGGAAGGTGGAAAGACTTTGTCCTGAACACCAACAGCTGAGCTTTTTCTGGTGGCAATAAGCACAGCTGTTTTACCTCCTGCCATCTGTGGTTCTTGGGATAGATTTAAATGAGACACTTCATCTTCTGCAAAGGCAGCAAAGAATTACAATTATGAAAATTGGTTTTGTTGGTTGGGTTTTGTTTGTTTGTTTGCTTGCTTGCTTATTTAAAGAGAGCTTCTACAGAGCAACTCTATTGAATGGCTAACTGTGTTGTGTCAATGCTGTCTGTCCATGGAGGTTGTTTCATATCAAATTTCAAATGCAGAGGAAAGCATTCAGCAGGTGGGAAGCTCAATACAAAATTACTCATCTTGACACTTAAACTCTATTTCTTTTGTGTCTGCTGGGTTCCCGTTGAATTGTGATTGTCTTTTTACGTTTCATTGCATCAGCTTCAATTTCTTCTGATTCAACTCTGTGCAAGTGAGAGTAGAATCACACCTGTAGTTATTTTAAAAATGTGACCTTGAACTGAAATCCTGCAAATCAGGGATTTGCAAAAACTGATTTTTGCCTTGTTTCTTCTGAGTTTGTTTTTATTTGTCTGATTGATTGATTGACTGATGTTGTGTCCAGAATACGTAGTACTGAAGGTGTTATTAGAAAACTGGAAAGCACAGAACAACCAACACAATCAATCAGCATCTTGGCTGCAGGTCAGAGCCTTTCCTCCCACCATTGGACATGCTGCAAACTGGTTTATAGAGTTCTTAGATTCAGTTCTAGTTACTTTCATTTTCTCAACATTCTGCAAAACCCAGAGCCTTCCTGAAGACACACCTCGTGACATTTTCCTGGGATTACCAAAGCTGCTGAACTGCTGGGTTCTTCACATGTTGAGCCGCTGGCTGTCCACATGTGCATTCTTCATTCAATTTTTGTGTCTTCCATTCTCCAGCCGTGGCTGGAGAAGGGGGCTGGTTCACCTGCAAACCAAAATTTTCCTGCTTTTAAAGAAACAACACATTAGCCAAGCCCAGAGCAATGAAAGCAGGGGCTGTTGCGATTTCTTAGGGGTTTTTTTTTTCCATTTAAGCTAAGTGTTAGCTTAGTGCTCACCATATTGTGGTATTTCCTCATATTAAATTTTCATGTTAGTGAATCCTAGCATTTTGGTCATTTCAACGACAGCAACAAGGAATGAGGAAGGCGTGTTTGTCCTGCCTGTGCCTCAGCAGCCCGTGGGACAATGGGATGTGGGGGCTGGACAGGGATGGCTGTGTGCCCCCTGCCCAGAGCTGCTGTCTCCAGAGCTCCATGGGCCGGGACACTGCTGGGAGGCACGGGAAGGGGATGGAGAGAGCCCGGTCTGTCCCGGCCTTGTGAGGACTGGATGCCCCCCCAGGTGTGGTCTTTCTCCATGTAGAGACAGAGCAAGAGGAAACTCCTCCAGAAGGGGCAGTGATCCTTGTTTCCCGGGGCTCAGGTCCCCCTGTGCTGTCCCCCACAGCCCTAGACCCTCATGCTCCCTGCCCCTGTGTCTCTGTGGAGCACAACCAGGGGCTGTGTAGAGACACCCCTTCTGCTGGGAGCGCAGGAGGAGGGAAGGGAGACTTTCCCCCCAGCCCCAATCGAGGTCTCTAGGGCTGACGACCTTAGGGAAATCGCCTCCCACCCTCTTTTTCCTGGGGCCACAGCTCCCTCACGAGGCAGACTTCAGCAGGGCCATTCGAGGCTCCAGGCTCCGCTGAGTAGTGAGCAGAACTCCCTGCAACACCGAGGAAGCAGACATAACCTCAGCATGGGCACAGCTGGAAGAAGATGCCCGTCTTGTAAGAGGTGGGGCTGGGGAGAGAAGCGCTACTTTCTGCTGTTTTCCGCGAAGCTCAGGTGCCCTGCTCCTCACCAGCCCTGCTCAGCCCTAATTGCTACCCCCCGATGGTTTCTTCAGCACTTAGAGAATCCAGGCTTGGCTTCTTCACCAGACCAGAGACTCTGTTAGCGCCTTGGAGATCACATCACAGACTCGCACCCCTGCAAGCGCTGCTGTCCACCTAGCACTGTTTTGGTACCCCACGTGATGGGGTTGTCGAGGTATGGTAGATGTTTGGGGGGATCACCCTGGTACAGTGCGGCTCAGATTAGTCCATGACAGGTGGCAGGACTGTTTCCACCCTGGGCCAGTTGATTCCAGGTGTGTTGGCACCCCTTCACATGAAAGCAAACTGTTGCACTCTGCTGCCAGAGGAATTGAGAAGAAGGCACTGGCAATATCTGGTTGGTGTAGGAGCTCTGGCATATCAAGTAGAGCAGCACTGAGCAGCAGTGACTTCATTCAGGACACACTAGTCCCTGTTACCTTTCNCCCCCCCCCTCAGATTTTTTACACTGGCCATATGGGACATTTAAAAGATGCTCACCACTCTTTGGCTCTCCATTGGGTGAATCAGCTCACAGGTGGGAGCTGGGACATCTCAATTGCCGTAATATCACTGCTGATTTAACGGCACACACAGGGGTGAACAAGAACCTGGAGAGTCCATGAAATAAAACAACTAACATCAACCTCAGATGAGAAGAGGGAGTTGCGTTCTCTCATCCTCTCCACAAAATAACTTCCCCAGCACAGTTAAGTGCATCAGTGCCCAGGCCAAGGACATGGCCAATGTTTGGATTAACATGTTCCAAAGCTCAACAATATAAAGAGGTATTCAGTGCAGCAAGCCTATTTCAAAGACACAGAAGCCTGCCAATTAATAACTGCTATAGCTACAGCATGCTCAATTCAAAACTCATGTTGTCTCAATACACGTGCTGGGGGCCAAAAAAGACTGTGGTGGGTTGACCTTGACTGGATGCCAGGTGGTCACCAAGCAGCTCTATCACTCAACAGCACAGGGGAGAAAATAAGATGAAAAAGCTTGCAGGTTAAGATAGAGGCAACTCAATGAAGAAGGCAAAAGGTGGTGCATAAAAGCAAAGCAAAAAGATTTATTCTCTTTCTCATCATCAGGTGGTGTCTAGCCCCCTCCTGGGAAGCAGGGCCTTAGTACATGTAGTGATTGTTTTAGAAGACAAACACCTTAATAAAAAATCCCTCTCACAATCCTTTTATTATATTGCTAAGTACAGCATAATTATGGTATGGAATATCCCCTTGGATTAGTTTGGGTCAGCTGTCCTGACTATGTCCCCTCCCAAACTCTTGCCCACCTCCAACCTACTGGCCTTTGGGCAGGGTTTGAATAAACAGCCTTGGTGCTAAGTGAGCCCTGTTCAACAATAACAAAAACGTTGGTGTGCTATCAACACCATTCTAGCTACAAATACAAAGCATAGCTCTATCATGGCTGCTATGGGAAAAGTTAACTCCGTCCCAGCCAAACCCAAAGCAGCCGACCACACTTGTCTATGAGTACAGCACCTCCCAGCTGCAGTCAGAACCCCATCTCCCTCCCTGCTACCCCTGAAGTTCTAGGGGAAACCCCTGACCTCCACCGCTCCAGGCTGAGCCTCACCCAAACCCTTCCCTTTCCACAAAGCAGGGGAGGTGTTGGAACCTCCTTCCTTGGCCCCACACAGCAGACAATTGGCAAAGCACTCCACTGTGCTTTCCTCCCCAAGCCCAAGCAGAGCAGCAACTCACTGGGACATGCCGGTTTCAGCCCTGAAGGTTTGTTCTGCTTTCTAGCAGGTCCAGCGTTGCCTTCATCTGGGCTGAGCTTGCACCAGAATCTTCTCTTCTGTCCTTGCACCAGAATCTTCTCTTCTGTCCTTGCACCAGAATCTTCTCTTCTGTCCCTGGGCCGTTTTTTGAAAGAAGCAGAGACCACAGCAGGGACAGGACCTGGCCCTCTGTCCAGCAGTAGGTCAGTGCTGGGTATTTCCCTCATGGCTGCCAGGAGCTGTAGGGGTGAGAACTGTGTTAGCAGTCTTGTTCCTGCTCCAAGGAAACACGGCATACAGCTGGCCAGGCTTTCAGCAGAGCTGTCCCTTGGAGCAGCTGCCAGGTTGCAGAGGAGAGTGGCAGCTTTTCTCTCTCCAGGCTCTGCTGCCCTTTGCTGAGTTACAGCCAGCAGCTGTTTGTGAGCCTGCTGTGGGCTGGATTATCTGATTGAGTAAGCTCCTGGCATCTCTTCTTTGATGAATTGAAGAAGTTTCCACTCAGGCAATTTTCAGCTGCCTCTTCCCAGTGCCAGGGAATACTCCACAGCCTGGGGCTTCTTCTGAGGGAAGCCTGGGCACAGGTCAGGGCACTCAGCCAGGCCATGTGCTGAAGCCAAGACCTTAGCCCTGCCTCTGTGAGCCTCTGCCTTCACTCCCATCCTTTTTCGGGGCCTCTGCCACCAGGCATGTGAAGGCAGCACTAACCATAGGAGCACACTGAGAGCCCAAAAGGTTTGGCAGCGCTCTCTGACCTCAGCCACTGCCCAACTGCTCTGGGATACTCCAGAGCTAGTCAGGCCTTCCAAAGCTGTGATCCACCTGGAATCCAGCCCTGGATGTGCCGTGAGTTCAGGGTTTGGATCCTAACAGGAATCCCTGAGCCCTGGTGCCAGTGCTAACTCCACACCCACCTCACAGTTCCAATTCTGTTGAGAAGGAAACAGTGGCAGCACTTTCTGCCCAGGAAGGAACACTTCCCAGTCCTGGGGCATCTCACCCTGTGGTGCGTGTCACCTGATGCTACCAAATGCAATGGGAACAGGTCCTTTTAAAGATCATCTGCAGAATTAGAACAGGTCACAACGTTATAGTTACAATTAGATTTTTATTATTATATAAAGTGAGTCAATTTCAGACTGAAAATCTTTTAAAGACTCTACAATAGCATTCTGGATAACTTCAAGCATAGCAGAAATATTTAGAATACCTGTTTCAAGTTCAAACAGTATCTAAAGTTAGAAAGTTCTTTCAAAATTTTTTATTTTCTTGCAGTCAATGATCTCCTGACTGAGTCCCATAGTGTATCAAAGAAAAATCTCCTGTATTTGATTGGCTGTGAACTGCTGTTAATTTAATTGAAATTTGGTCATCTGACTGACGAAAATACTGGCAGAAATGTCATAATAGTAGACAGGTTTTATGATGCTTTGAATTGATTTTAAAGAACGTAGAATAAAGAATATGTTCCAAACTGAAGATTGTGGTTTAACTCAGATGGTGAAGGTGAAATATCTTCATTTTTATGCTGTTTCCAAGGGAAAACTTCTATGAAGCAATAGATACTTTTTCACGAAAGATCTGTTCCTTGCTGTTAATTTTCTACCAGAATATTTATTTCATTTTAAAGTATTTTAATTGTCATGAGGAAAAGATCAGTGAAAATGTTATCTGCAGTTCATAGAAAAGTATTCAGCTTAAGATGTTCTCTCAGAAGAGATGAATCAGTCATTAAAAACTGTAACCATGAGTTTTTAAAATCGGGAAGGTGGTCTGAATAAAAAATACAGATCTGAAACTGCTAAGTAAGAGGAGTAGCTTTAAAAAAGGATTGTTACAAAGTCTCCCTACTTGGCAGAGACCTTTGTGAACTTAGGAAGGATTCAGCATAATATTAGCTGAAAAACCCAGCTCTAGAATCCACCCAGAAAAGTACAGAATGTCAAAGGGCATTTAAAGTTGTAAATATGGAAGATGTGAAAAAGCAGGATTAATTAAAAATTGCTTCTTTAAAGTAGGTACTACAGTGATGAAAGACAGAGAGGCTCAGGTGTTGTGAGAGCTTCCAAAGATTTGGTGCTTGGAGGAAAATATCAAAGGTGGGATGTTACAGGAAAGGTGCAAAATAGTTTGAAAATCACCTTTAAAAATTACATTAAAGGGAAAGTCCCGCAACATAGTTAAAGGAGAGTTTTTCCTTGTGAGATTTTCCTCATGGCAGTATGGCCAGTGCTCTGCTTGGAAGGGTATCCCATCCAATCATTTCCATCTTTAGAATGGCACCCGGGGCAACTTTTGGTGACTAGCTCCTGACCTTTAAATGTGAAAGAGCTTTGAATGAGAACCAACAGATGTAAAATAATAAGCCAGAGAACGATGCCAAGGTGGTGCATATGTGCTGATATACTTTGAACAAATGCAAGGTGATCTGTCATTCAGTTAACAGCAATGCAAGAAAAAATCCATCCTGAGAGCTCAGATGGTTTGAGTGTGGTATAAATTGGACAGTGAAGGTATTGCATCATTCTACAGAATTAAAAGTACCTTCTCCTGGGAGCTATACATGCTCAATGTAATGCCTTGCAAGTCTGGAAAACTCATAAAATCCTCTGTGTCCTGACTGACATGAAAACACCTTGTGGAATTTAGATCAGGGTAATTCCATCAAACCCCATTGCACTGCTGGAACTGCACAGGCAGCTGAAGAGAAAGCAGCTGAAGAAGCCACTTCGTCCTTTCAAGTCCTGTTGTGAGGGACAAGGGATATGTGGGTCTGCCTAATTACTGTGCATGCTTTGGCAGGGAAAGTCCACTTCACCTATTCTGCAAATGGCAGGAGTAAACAGCTCATGCATAATCATCCCTTCCAGGGGGTAATCACACTAGCAATGCAGGGAAGGGCAATCCACTCCTATTTTTTGTCATTTTGTAGTAAAACCCACCGTTGCCAGGAAAGTGCATTCATGCTGCCATCAAGAGAGGGCAGCCTTTATTAACTGCATCTCTCCTCTTAGCACAGTGCTATGTCTGCCTTTTTGGGGGTGTATTTCCATGCCAAGTTCTTGTCATGTGGGCTTCTCGCCTGTTTGCTAAGCTGTGGGTTTTTGTCGAAGCTCTTCAGGCCACATACCATCTCCTGGACCAAGCTAGAGCAGCCTGGCCCATGTAAACTTCCCAGGTGATACGGTGATGGGGTTGGCAGCAGTTCAGAGTTACCTAACTAGTATGTTATGTAATTAGGCCTGCTTCAATCACACATAAACCACAACACTGCTATCAGTAGACAACAGATCCCTGAGAGAAGTTTTCATAAACCTTGGGTTTCTTCAGTCAGATTAAGCAAATCCCAATTGGGTATAAATGTTTCGTCTGATGACCTCACAGATGTGTTTCAGATTACACTGGAAGGTCTAGGTAAGCAGTGAAAACTGGATCTATTAGAAGGCCAGAGATCACCTTTACCCAAGATTATTGGATAAATTATTGTTACTTCAAGATTATTTTTCTCCAGTTGCACATAATAATTTTCCCATTTATTTGTTGTTAGAATACTGACCTTGTATTTCTATGGCTTGAGTTTCAGATTTCAATGAGAATCCAGTTGCAAGAGGCGTAAAATAAAAAGTTCATCTGAGGGCTTTTGAAATAGATTTAGAAGTTACATTGCCTTCAGTGATCTGTGTACCAGACCCCGCTGTGTTTTTTTTCCAAGGACTTGGGTCATAATTGAATAAATGCAAGATAAAATTCATCTCCATGAAGTGCAGATGTCAGCAGCAGCTTGTTAGTGATCAGTGTGTGTTCACAACATTTCCACTGAGATCACATTCTCAGTTAGAGTGGGTCAGAAAAGGATCATGTAACTTTTAATGAATGTAAACAGGGAAACTTCCCAGCACCGTATTTAATCAGGAATCTATGTCTCTTTGGGGTTTTTAACTCAGAAAGAGCAAAGAATGAGGAATGATGTATCATCAGAAGCAATGACTCTTTAGGCAACTACTCTAAAAACTAATATACAACTGCCAACCATCAGAGCTCTGCAAGGAATGATAAAATTTGTTACCCTTGTACAGCATTCAGACACCCTGCAATTACAAATACAGAAAGCATAGAAATGAGAAAACATAGAAATTACCTAGCTGGATGGTAGTGAACAGAGCTAGGTATTTGCTACATCCACGATTGTGTTCAGCCATAATCTGAAGTCTCCAGTCTGCAATTTACCACATCCTTTCTCACAGTTCAGTGCTATTGCTGGAAAATTTTTTCAATGAGTCATCCATACTTTTCCAACAGGGAATGAGGCCTACAGCAGCCATTTCAACTTGCATTAACAAGTGACTGAGAGGCATGCATTATTGTTTTTTATTTAGTGACATAAAATGCAATGCAACACCACCTTGGTTAGGCCAGGGAAAGCTAACAAGCACTTTTTCATTTCTGGACAGTAGCTGAGCATAGTTTGCTATATCTGTCCAATGAAAAGTAAGTCATGTTGATGCTGGATTTCAGCATAAGTTACCTTATCTAATTTATCTCATGTTCATTATTTTTCATATGTCATACCATGCATCCAGTCTAAATGGCTGTAAAACAAGCATTATAGGTGCAAATGCACATGCTCACATCTTTTCTAAGGAAACAAAAGATATTTCACCATCTGGATGAGATTCAGAGTAATATTAGGAAATTGAGAATAAAATATTCCCAAAACCATTGGAGACCAAATGGTAGTATTCTACAAAACGCACGAAAGCTGGGAAAGAAATCACCTTCCAGGTAAAATTAGTCATGTTGTTATATTTGACTCAATAGTTCTATCAACTATTTCATTTACATGCCCCTCTGCTCTGCTAGAAGCCAGCTATGAGAGAAGGCTTCAGGGAGCGCAAGGCTAATGATTTGCATGAATAGCATTTTCACATGTCCTCTAGCAATAGCATCTGAATATTTTGGTTATAGAGTACTTTCAAAACGAGCTATCCTTCGAACCTCACAGGCTATGAACCACACAAAGCACTGTCAGGAAAGTAAGAGGTGGCAGGAATAAAGAGTGAAAATGGAATCACCACCACTGGCTCAACAGCTGCTTCTACTTGGAACAGCTGCAGCACACTTTTTGACCTGTCTTTCCCAGTGTGACTTTCACACAGATTAAAGCTGCATCTTAGCATGTGGGTCGGATTTAAGCAATGATTATGCATTTTGCAGAAATGGGACATGGAGATGACATCCAAAGAAGAGTAAGTTATTTGACTGATTGACTTATTTTTTGTGTTATTTTGAAAAATCTTTGAGAAATTCCATGCAATTGCTCATGCTGTATTTCCTGTCACCCAGATAGCAATGGTAAGCAATTGTATTGCACATCATTTGTTTTATTTCAGTTTTACTCATTTTCCTCCCTCCTTTTCATTATTATTGTTATTGTTGCTATTATTATTGTTATTAGTACATTAGTGTTGTTACTATTACATGTTACTTTGTTTCAGTTATGAAACTGATCTTATCTCAATCTGTGCGTTGTAATTTTTCTTCCAATTCTTCTTCCCATGCCACAAGGGAGAGAGGTGTGAGCAAGCATCTTAATTGTTGGCTGGGGATAAACCACCACACTGGGTTTACACATGTTGAACATGGCTAAGTGAGCTTATCTCATCACAGAAAGTTAAAGTGCATGTGGTAGACATGGTATTGGTCCATCAGTGGACCTCGTGTAGGCAGACAGAGACAGAAGCTGGCAGGAAATGAACTAGGAGCATAGGTTCCTTTGACTGCAACAGAGATACAAGGCAAAATGAAACAGAACATCATCTGAAATATTCTAAGTGGGCTTAAATAAATTGTATGCATATATATGCCTCCAGAATTAATAAATAAAAATCCAGTATAAAATCTGTATTTTGGACATATTCGGGGGGAGGGGGGTGGAAGAAAATAAGATTATTTGGGGGGAAAATAATGTCAAATAATTCAAGAACATAACAATTAGTATTAGTAATCCATAAAAATGCATATAAAAGCATCCACTTGGTCACTATTGGTTTAAAAACATTTATCTCTAGAATATGCTATATTATTTCAAATAATCAAAACTGTCCAGAGGACTTTGAAAGTCAACTGAGGTCCCTTTCAGCCAATGTAGAGGATAAAGTCCTGGCATGCTGTCTTGCTCCTTAGAGAAAGGGAAACACATTATAACAGCAATCTAAAGACTTTATTCCAAAATCGCTTTGTTTCCTGCTGATTGAAAAGAACAGGTTGTGTAGTTACTCTGTTATGTGATTTATTAGATCACAGATTATGGTTTTATTCTGGTAATAAAAATCTCTTCACTCTCATCCAAATTCAAGAAGTTTTTTCCCTAGCTGAAGATATCTCCAGATTTCTTAACTTTTGTATCATTGTTTATTTATGATAACTTTTCTGAGTGCCTGCATGTGGCAATCTGAGAAGCTATGTACAATGCCCATTGACAGATAAGGACTGGAGAATCTATTACTCCTAGTCTATTAACCAGAATACTAGTATGTTTGGAAATAACAGAATTTCAATCACTATGGAGCTTGTCTAAAAATCAAGAAGATATTTGGTGCTTTTCCTCTCCCTTCTCAATAAAGAAATATGTGTGTGCAACCTTGGAAGCATCACCGTGCTTTGTGTATTTTTTAGGAGTTGATTGCTCAAAATCCTGCTTAGTTAAATCTTCAGACATGCTGGAGAGAAATTCTGACCCAGGTAAGACCAAGGTCCATCCAATACAGTGCTGACAATGTCCAGAAGCAAATAGAAAAATGATTTTTCTGTAGGAAAAGATCTGCTGCAGTATCCATCCTGTTCTGTCTTCCCAGTCTCCAACAGTTCAGGGATTCTGAATGTCAAAGTGGTATGTAAGTAACTAGTGATCCTGAAAGAAACTTTGCACCACATATTTCTCTCATCTGGTGTTTTTTTTTTGTTTAGTTGGGGTTTTTTTTGTTTGTTTGTTTTGGTGGTTTTGTTTGGTTTTGATTTTTGTTAGTTAGTTAGATTTTTAAATCCATTAAACCCAACAAGGACAGAGAAACATGCCCTACAAGCAAAATTACAAAGTCAGTGCGTTTGCTCCAAGATCTTGGAAAAATAAGCAAAATAAAACCTTTATCCTTCAGGGAAGTATGTGTAAGATTAGTGCCCAAGTCTCCTCAACAGACAAAGCAAGGGAAATGCACAGCTAGTGTTTGATTCTGATAGCCTTTGCATAGCTCCTGGGCCAAGAAGGTCCTAAATGGCTGTTGCCTAGAACTTCCTACTACCCAAACAGGGAGTCACCTGCACTGGACAGGCATGCTAAATGTTATCCCAAGAGAATTTTGTTTTGCTCACTACGTGGTGTTTGTCCTACAAAGTTGTCACCAAGTGATGTAGCCATTTTAGGAAACAGGCTGTGTTGATCCTGACAGGAAGACCATCATACACATCCAGGTGTTGGTGATTTGCAACGCAGTTAACCTGAGCACACAGATGCCTGTGCTGGACATACATTGCAGCCCTATGGATGCAGAGATCCCTTGGCTGCAGGATAAACTCAGCCAGCCCAGTGCAACAGTGCAGGCTGCAGCCAGCTCACCCCACTTGTTACTAATGATTGCATCTCCTGCATTTCATGGTGCAGGAGGAAGCTTTCAAGCAAATTTTGTTACTGTTTTGATGGTAGTAGCGAGAGAGCTTCTCCTTTCAAGGACAACTGTAATTGCTTGAAAGACCAAAAACCAATATTGCCTGCAATGGACCATGGCTGCAGGTCATGCTGCATGTTGGAGCCTACCTGGTCTTGATAGCAAATAATTTGCAAATTATTTTATTATTAATTATTATGCAGTCAGTAAATCAAAAGTTATCTCCTAAGTCATGCAACCAATAATAAGGAATAATTATTAAATTGCTTGAAAATCAAAATAATTTATATTTTATTGGAATGAAGACACTAATGATGTAGAGACCCCAGTGAAGGATATTTTATCAGCTGCAATCCCCAGAGATGGATTCATGCTCTCAAGTTAATTTCCATTTGTATAACTTTTTTGCACATCCACTTAAAAATGACATGGTTTTTATCTCAGGCCTTTTCTTAACCTAGGATGATTTAAACATTGGGAACACAAGCAGCTTTCCAAGTTCAAAATGCTCATTGAGCCAAGAAGTGTCGTGGCCAGCATCAAATGAGGACAGCTTCAGGGGGAACGCAAAAGTAGTGAAAACTGAATTTTCTACTCACTAACCATATAACATAAATGCATTCTAAACTTATTCAGTGCTTATGATTAGAATTATGCTTTCAATAAACCTTCACCTAACTAAAATACTTTTTAAAGTCACCTGAGGACTCAGACCTCAGCACCGTAGCTCTGTCTTTCATCATTCTGGAGAGGAAAAGGACAAACAGGAGAGTAAGCCTGCAGTTGCAAAGTTCAGGTGGAGGTGACTTTTTCATCCAACTTACCATGAGAATTTTATGACTTGGGCTGTATCCTCACTACAGTCTGCCAGTATCAGTGAAGATGCAGAGTTTTGGGCAGAAAAATTCAAACGGCTTCAGCACCGAAAGCCAAGACATACATTCTGCACAGTAAGGCGAAGCACTGTCCAGGATCTATTCAGGATAGCTGTTTTGTGGATAATTAGCTCTGAACAATGATCTTCTATTCAGGATCACTTCAGTGGCCCATTCCATATTCCTGATTATGCGTTGAATGTACCTAGGCACATGGCTCTAGAATAGGATCTCAGTTGTAAAACAGAATCAGGAGTGTGAGCATAATGAATTAGACATCACTGACATTTACTGCTTCAGTTTTTAATATAAATTTTTACCTGCTGTTATCACTTGTTTCTTGGATGCCTGGTCAGACTCCAGAATGTTGTTGTGCTTTATAAAATTAAAAAAAAAAAAAAGAAACCAAACAAAAAAAAACCCCAAACCAAAAACAAACAAAAAAACCCACTAAAACCAAACCAAAACAAAATGTAAAGTAAATTCTTGCTTTACTGATCTGATACAATAGGACTGAATAATATAGTGGAAAACCAATCTATGGAACAGGAAAATACAGAAGGTGAAAGTTAGTATAGCAACAAAATCTTGTGAATATCTGACAAAGCCCATGTAACTGTTGTTCTTCCTGAAGTAATGCAAAAAACCCCAGGAAACAAGGCAAAGAGAGCGAGCTTCCCTGGAAACAAAACCCATGTGAAAATTCTTAGTTCAG
The DNA here is from genome assembly GCA_013396755.1 of Sclerurus mexicanus. Lineage (NCBI taxonomy): Eukaryota > Metazoa > Chordata > Aves > Passeriformes > Furnariidae > Sclerurus > Sclerurus mexicanus. The sequence continues at coordinate 80,472 of VWZF01000629.1, read as the reverse complement.
CTACTACATTCCTACTCTCAAATTTCCAATCATTTCATGGTATTTTTCTTGGAAAGCCAAAAACCTGGCACAACCTTAACACAAGCAGTGGAGCCAGTCAACAGTTCTGTGACCTATTTACTGTCTTTGTGCCATGGAGAAGCATGAGAGCCAAATGGACAGCTTGAGGTACTGCTTGTAGTGGTGGTGGTGCTTCCTATGGATGTTTGCCTTTACCACAGACATGAATCTGACTTTAGGTAATGCAATCAAGAACACCTATGTTACAGAAAAATACAAGTGAAGCTCCAGTCTAGGGTAGCGTCAAAAGAGTAGTTTTCCTGCCCAGTGCACCTTGTTTTTGGTGAAATTTTCTTATTGCTTCTTGTCCCTTTTGTTATAGCAGTCTAAGTTATCAACTGAGAGAGCAAACTTTCCAGCAGAAATATGTGCTACAGACTTTCCTGGATGGCAAAAACTTTGGGGTAATTTTTGGGATAATATATTTGGAGGGCCAGGAAATCAGATCCCAGGCATTCTCACTCATGAATGAGAGTTCTGTTTTTACAGAACTCATCTCAAACCGCAGTGTTTAACTCCCAATGTCGCACCTCCCACTTAAAATGGTGGAGATGACCCCTTCCTCCCCCATTCTTAGGAGAAAAAAAATGGGATATGGTAGTGGCCAGTATTTTTAAAATCTGCATGTCAGTGTATTTGTGGGTTATGATTTAATTTTTATTGCAATTGATTAAGAGAGAAGATACTGTTTTCCACAACAAGACCAAGTAAGGAATGGAAGACCTGTAATACCAGGGAATTTATACTACACAGATAAATTATTTTATTTGTTTTTCCTTATTTTCATTCTGTTTAATCCATGTCCATGTTGCAAGAATGATAAAACCAGAGACTATTCATATGAATAAGGATATTTACCAATATACCTGCTTATCAGTACAAAATACATATCCAGGTGAGAAGCAGCCTATTTTAGTTTTTCAGGCTACTTGCAGACCAGCTGATCTGTAGCTCATTTAAATTCATGTTTAAAAGGGCCTTCTTCTAGNNNNATGTTTAAAAGGGCCTTCTTCTAGAGCTTGCTGTGGTGCATTCCTGATTTCTCCTCCCTAGGCTGCTCTGAGATCTCAGGAATTCTCATTAGGCTTTGTCCTTAATTAATGGCTCCAGGATGATGAATCTTCCCTTGACCTTATCAGAAACACCTTGTTCTGGTCCATACCAGGAACTTCTGCTGCATAACCAAGGCAGGGGACAAGACATAACTAATCATATCCTGATAGCCTTGGAACATTCCTTGTCTGAATGACAGTCCAAGTGGAACGATATTATTGTTACTGGATTTTTGAGAAAAATTACTGACCCGGACTGAGAGCAGGATGGAGCCTCACTGGGCTGCAATGGCTGCACCAGTACCTCCCTCAGAGCCTCTTAGATCTCATCAACCCACAGGTTTGAGAACTCAGAGAACCATCATCAAAAGCCAGCAATGGGGCTTGGGCTGGTAACCCAAACTCATCTAGGTTCGATCCTTTTCCCATTGAGAGATACAAAGGCATTATATGTGAATTCTAACAGGTACCTTTGTCTATATACACACATTTATACATCTCTATTTCTGTGTATGTGTGTGTGTGTGAATTAATTCAAATATCCTCTATCCAGTACAGTATTAGTGTTGCCATCTTGAATCTATGTTTAAGTCACTGTTGTAATTGTAGTAAATCCTACTGGATCTCTTTCTAAATGTTAAATTCATCAGTGATTAAGTGCTGCCAAACCCTTTAGACATAAACCATTGACCAAGTCTTGGACTAAGACTGTGCTCAACTTCACACAGGTTCCCCCTGGAGTTTAGAAAGCAAGGGGGTCTTCCTGGAATCTCGTGACTCAGCAGGAGGGTCTCCCTTACGCTTTTTTGTCCTTACCTTTTTGCATCCTCGGTCTCTGTGTAAATAATTCTAACCTGATACTAATCTGATTGAAGTATGTTTCATAATTCAATTGTCCTATGTATGCTTCACCTATGCACTAAGAGTAAACCCTGACATCAAACTTTGTTAAGCTGTGCTTTTACAAATTTATGTTAAACATGCTTTTGCCAATATCTTCAATGTGGTTCTTCAAATGACCTAAGTCACTCATTCATGACATCCCTCAAAGAAATAATCTGATAAATTCAGAATAGACACTCAGCTGTTTCTTCATGCCACTCACAGGCCCCACAGTATCATGCATGCTAAAATACGAGATTATACAGAAAAATTCAATGAAGGAAAAAGCAATTAGAATATTCAAAGACACAACATGAGGCTCAGAAATCTCAACTCACCCATGGTTGAAACAAACCTGGTCTTAGACCATTCCTTATATACCCTGTATTGCCCAGTGCTGCAGTCAGGGGTCTGGATGGAATCACAGTTCTTCTGAAAGAAGACAAAAAGACCCTGGTTATTTCACTCAGCTAAGAGAAGGCTTGAAGGCATTTTTTTACTTCCTATAATCAAATTACAAAATGCTATGTTGAGTGAGGAACTTTTTGAGCTAAAACATAATGCTGGCATAGGAACAAAGGAGTATGGACTGCCTATCAATAAGTTTAGGGTAGAAATTGAGGAAGATTCCTAACCACTGGAACAGGATTGTTCTAGCAGTGCCTGCCCACAGGAATCACAGAGACAGGCTGCCAGTCTGGATTTAGAGAGGAGCATAGCTGAGTTTTTCAGAGGGCAGTTTGATGAGGTGCCTGAAGCAGAAGGAATGAGGCCCCCCAAGCCAGGAACCACTGCCAGTTTGGATTCTTTACCCCAGAGCTTATCAGCAAAGGCATCTCTTAACTCAAAAACATTTGCTTGGCACTCCAATTGCCCTAGTTACAGCAGCTGGGACCAGTTTATCACTGTGTGGGTTTAACCAAAACTGTGTATTCTACACCCTCTATGTCATTTCTCATGAACTGCTAATAATGGATCATTTGCAGCAGCTGCCCAGGGCACACCTGACACCTCAGGCTACAGGCTGGGTGTTTAGGAACTCTGTGAGATAGAGGAGTCATTAGCACCTTCACACCCAGCCTGAGGGGTCATGTCTGCTAAGGGGCCACCAAAGACTCCAAAAATATGCCATGACTCACAGAGTAAATCACCCATTGTGACACTCCTCGCCCTGGGGGAGGTACTGGGCACTCCTATCTGAGCCTAAGCATAGACAATCTTGGGGTTTGGGGACTTTGATATCACTCATCAGATCCAGAGGAGGACCAGAACCTCAACAGGACTTCGACTGCCACTCTCGTTCAGACTGTGACCATCATCCTCACCAACGGGTTTCTTTTTCTTTTACTTTGCACTCAGGGGGACCTCATGGCGTCCAGCACAGGGGCTAACAAGCTCCATTGAGTTCATGCCCCAGGGTGCTGTGTTATACATCTGTTTTTGTGGGTTAGAACCAATATTTTCTCTGTATCATTGTATTTATTGTAATCTTTTTAGTAAATTGTAACTCTGACTTGTGATCTCTCGAGCTGGGTTCATTTCTCCTGTCAGTTTACCTTTAAACCAGCACACCAACATACAGTGAGTCCTGCATTCAGAATACACTCCTTACAGAGGAGATGAGAGACAACGTCCTTGTTATAATTTGAATGCTTGAAATAACATGTTTATTTTCCAGGAGTTATTAACTGGGAATNAAATCACCCATTGTGACACTCCTCGCCCTGGGGGAGGTACTGGGCACTCCTATCTGAGCCTAAGCATAGACAATCTTGGGGTTTGGGGACTTTGATATCACTCATCAGATCCAGAGGAGGACCAGAACCTCAACAGGACTTCGACTGCCACTCTCGTTCAGACTGTGACCATCATCCTCACCAACGGGTTTCTTTTTCTTTTACTTTGCACTCAGGGGGACCTCATGGCGTCCAGCACAGGGGCTAACAAGCTCCATTGAGTTCATGCCCCAGGGTGCTGTGTTATACATCTGTTTTTGTGGGTTAGAACCAATATTTTCTCTGTATCATTGTATTTATTGTAATCTTTTTAGTAAATTGTAACTCTGACTTGTGATCTCTCGAGCTGGGTTCATTTCTCCTGTCAGTTTACCTTTAAACCAGCACACCAACATACAGTGAGTCCTGCATTCAGAATACACTCCTTACAGAGGAGATGAGAGACAACGTCCTTGTTATAATTTGAATGCTTGAAATAACATGTTTATTTTCCAGGAGTTATTAACTGGGAATGATGAATTCAAGAGATTTTCACACACAGTTTGTCCTATGTCCTATTGTTGACAGCTTGCCTGACATGCAGGCCTCTGACCTCCTTTATTGCCACTAGCCTATCCAGCTCCTGTGATCAGCCACGAGGCAATGATGGCAGCTGACATCACTAAATGTCAAGCACTGCACATATTTTCTGTCACAGAGACATGCTTATCCTGGTGTCTTCACTGCTCTTTCACAAATCTTCTGTCAGAGTAGCTACAGAACTCACACCATCAGTTTGGAAGGGAAAACAAAGGCAAGAAGCATGACAGAGTTTCTCTAAGTTTCAAACCCAGATTACTTTCAGCTCTTTGGTTAAAAGGCCTACATTTCTTCCAACATTACATGTAAAGCAGTGTTTGTTAAGCCCAACTGAGCATGGCAAACTCAGTATTTTCAGTATTGAAAAGGCAAATGATGCCAATCTCTGTGTAGCAGAAGTCTACCTCTCCTCTCTTGAGCAGTGTGAGCACAACAGGGTATAGCTCATCTCACACTCCCTTTCGTGGTGCGTGTTTCTCATCATGTCCTAAAAGAGAGCTTTCCACAGAATCTTTTCCTTTAAAAACATTTTCTCACAGGTGGTGCTTGAGGACTGCAGGAATGGATGTGAGGGCCATATGAGTCTGAGAAGAAAATGGTGTCCTTACAGTACGAGTACCAGATGGCCCCATCCAGGGATTGTGTTCAGCATCAGGGAGGCACCAGATTCTGGGTCTGTAGGCTGTGTCATCTACGCTAGCTGAAAGTCTGGTCTTGGAAAAACAGTGGTTTACCAATGCTTGGAGAAGTCACAGATTTCTTCCCCTCAGTATGCCTGCTTGTGGCCTCAACACTTTCACTTCCTCCAGAATTGTGCGTTTCTACCAGCCCTGGCTGAGTAATCACAGTTATCTCATCATCCCAGAAGGCAGAAAGGGAAATGCTAATTTTCTACTCACAAACTAGCTCTCCTTAACTTGCTTTTCCTAAAAGACATGCAGTGTGTAATCAGAAAGTCACTGTCTAAGAAAACTCACATTGGAAACTCCTTTCTCATCCTGGAAGTGTTTGCATAAACCTCAGTGGGAGCCAGGCTAGCAGAGCTGCTGAAAGTAGATTTTTATTCAAGAAGCTTCCAAATTAGCCTCACACCTAGGAGCAAAATCTCCAGTCTGACAAATCAAAGTGACCATTACCAGCATTTCCACTCTAAACAGGTGTAATGCAATTAGAATATGCAGAACCAAAGCTGACACTGAAGAATCTCTCACAATTTTTTTTTTTATTTTTTGACAGTCCTTAAGCAATCATGGTTTCTCCCACCATCTGGAATGACTGAAAAAAATTTAAATAACAGCTATAGTCCTTAGGTGCTTCTTACAGATCTATGTTGTAATGGCAGTAATTGGCAAATATTCTCTTGACTAGAGATCAGGTTGTATAAGCAATCACACTCTTCACATATAGGAGCCGACTGTAGGAACAACAAATCTCAATTGTAGAATTGACTACACTGTTTGAATACTTCAAGCTAAACCCACTGTACTACTTAAAAAAAAAAAAAAGTTGAAGAGCCAATTTTAATTCTCCAGGGAAAAAAATGAAATAGGAAACTTTCACTACTGAATAGCATCATCTGAGACCAGGATGTTATCTTACTGAGGAATTTCCACATGTGAGAGGGAGGGTTTTGATACTAAAAGCAGTGATATTTTCATTTAGAAGGTTAAATACAAAATCTCTGACTTCTTACTGCTCCAAGTTTTCTACAGCAGCAGTATTTGACTGTTCATGTTGACTGTAAAAAAACCCTTTTGCAAAAGTAATAGAAAAAATGTATTGCTATTACAGATAGTGAAAAAACATCACCTGGAATTTATGTAGCATTTAGTAGTCAGTGTTCTAGAAGGAGAAACAAAGATTTAAAATTCTTAAGATAATCTTCTATTTTTCTAGGAGAAATGTGTTAAAGTGACAATCATTTGGGGAAAGTTGGAGTACAGTTGTGTGATTCAGAGTGTTGTTTTACACTTTGCACAGTCGTATCAAAACAGAGCAATATTGCAAAATTGACTTGGCTTATCCTTTTCAACGGTATTCACATTAAAATAAGAATGGCACTGCAAGTTTTGTGGTGGAGTATGGGAGGTTCAGGCAACATATATCTCTCATTCCTAAGTGACTCCTATTATTTCCTATTTTCTGTAAAACACTGTACAGCTCGCAGGTCTGCCCTAATTATCAACATGAACAATCATGGATATTGTGCCATTTTCTATTCAGCTTTTATTCTTACAGCGAAAGAGGGAATCTAAACTTATTTAAAAGTGGGAACAAAAGCCATCAGAGCACAAAAGAAGATCCAGCACCACAAGCAAGCAAATAGCTACCAAACCTCACTCAAATTCTTACTTCTTCTGTGGTTCATTGCCAGAAGGTGGTATCTGTATGCAAACAGATGTTTCTAATCAGCTTCATTCAGTCTAGTTTGCTACCTGTAATTTACAGTAATACTACACTCATTTCCATGCAAGTGTAACTCACAAGACAAGATCAATGAATAACTCCCAGGGTACCTTCTTCTCCTTTTGTATTTAGGACAAAAGTACTGATAGTCCTCACTCAGGCTATAGAGCCACTTCCTTTGAAAGTGGTGAGCAGACCAATCAGATTTATTCAGAGCAAGAGAAAACACTGGTGTAGGCAAGTTAATTAACAGTGCTGTGTTCTGTTGCAATTAGATAATCATGTCCATTCATGCAAAAATCAGACGGAGCTGTTTTGGCCAAAGTCTGAATTTTGGGGAACATGTCTGTGTTTCTTCTTGGAATCATAGTTCTAGCACATGAGCTTGTTGAAGTCTCATCAGGTAAAGCTTCTTATTTGTACTATGCATTTCCCTACACATCTCAGTTTTTTCTTCAGCTGTTATGGTATGGCAGGAGGGTCTCTGAATGACACATACTCAGGGAGAAAAAGCCCAGGTGTAAAAACAGCATATAGAGAAAACCAGAGTGACACAAAAAGATGAAAATACTAGGTCAGTGTCTTTGGTTGACATAACAAAATGAAGCCCCAATAGAAATGCAGTTTTAACTCAACTTTTTCAACAAGATGTGCTGACATGATTTGAAAAGCATTGTACAGGCAGCAAGTCACTGATCCATTCCTGTTATCTTGGAAGAAAAACTTAGGAAAATAGAGCTTCATCATAGAATCACAGAAACATAAAAAGGTTTGTGTTGGAAGGGACCTTTAAAGGTCATCTAGCTCAACCCCCTGCAGTGAGCAGGGACATCTTCAACTAGATCAGGTTGCTTGGAGCCACTCCAATTTGACTTTGAATGTTTTCAGGGATGGGGCACTGACCACATCTCTAGACAACCTGTGCCAGTGTTTCACTTCCCTCATCATAAAAAAAAATTTCTTCCTTTTATCTAGTCTAAATCTGTGCTCTTTTAGTTTAAAAGGATAGGACCTTTTAAACCCATATTAAACCCGTTGTCCTATCACTGTAGACCATATCAAAAAGACTGCCCCTTCCTCCCCAATAAGCCCCCCTACTTAAAGTTTTGAAAGACTGCAATAAGGTCTCTTTTTGAGAAGGGAATCAGCCTTCTCTTCTCCAGGCTGAACGATCCCAACACTCTCAGCCTGTCCTCATAGAATAGGTCTGATCATTTTTGTGCCTTCCTCTTGACATGTTCCAACAGGTCTGTATCTTGCACAGAAGATTCCAGAGCTGAACACAATATTCCAGGTGGGATCTCACCAGCATGGAATGTAGGGACAGAATCTCCTCTCTCAACTTGCTGGCCATGCTTCTTTTCTATGTAGCCCAGGATATGGTTGGCTTCTGGGGCTTGCTGGCTCATGTGCAGATTTTATTCATAAGTACCTCCAAGTCCTTCTCAGCAGTGCTGCTCTCAATCCCTGCATCTTCCAGCCTGTATAGATATAGGGGGTTGCCTCAACCCAGGTGCAGGACTTTGCACTTGGCTTGGTTGAACCTCATGATGTTCCCATATCCCTCCTTGCAAGGAGTTCCAAGCAATATAGAGAAGTACAAAGCTCAGCCTAAAATTATAAGTGTCCATTATATTTACAGAGTTATTGCCTCCCTTTGTCTCAAGAGCCTTCCAGGTTGAGACAATCTGTACTTAACCATTTCATTCAGGTACAGGCAGGCTGTCCATTTAGACTGCAAGCTGAACTGCTCATATAGTTAATCCATAACTTCTTGCAGTTGAGATAAGTACCCTAGAAAGAGGTCAGATTGTTAAAATCTCTGACTGGAGTAACAGTGAGCAATAATGAATAGGCTGTAGCTAACTAGTTGATGCTATATATTAATTGGTGAATAATAGGTTTCATGCAAGAATTCCATCTTGAAATATCAAGCAGTAGATCCTCAAAGCAAAAAAGAGATACAGATTACTTTTTAAAGTAGTATTTTTTAAAGTCTGGCTATGGATATTGGGATAAGCATATCCATCAGTAACTTCTACTTCAAATAGTTCTAGTAACACCAAAGTTATATCCAATTTATTATGAGAAGTGGTAGAATGAAGCCTCAGGTAACTGAAATATATGGCTTTTATTCTGAGAAAAATTTTACCATCTCTCTATGTGGTAAGTTTACATTCAGAAAAGCAGTTCCTTTTTAAAGACAGCAACAACAAACACTGTTTTCTTGCAGATTACCTGAGCAATCTACTCTCTTTCCTTTCCCACTAAAACGAACACCCCTCTTTGCCAATGAAAATTTACAGATAGTACATAAGAGGCTATTTGTCCCATAGGACTGTTCTTCATGATATGTGCAGAAAGTGCAGAAAGGGACAAAGTGGGTTAATTGTAATCACAGTGGTAGACTTCAAAGACCATCAGTGGCAAAACTGAATTTAACATGTCTCTCAGGAACAGCAGTAGCAATAGCATTCGAAACAGCTATTAAAAGCTTACAAGGGACAACCTAACTCCACCAAACGAAAAGAAGAGCCAGCAGAACACAGCCTGATCTCCAGAGAGATGTTTCTGTTGTAAGGAGTTCACTTGAAGTTTATGGGTTTTATGCAAAATGAAAAATTTTCAAAAATGTCTGCACAGTCAAAATGTGCAGTTATCAAACTGTGTATAAAGGATAAACTTCACACACAATAAAGAAAGCACAATATCTTATCTTGTAGAGGGGAGCTTCAGAGGAGTAGGTCTGTCCGAGAAGTGTTGTCCAAACATTTTGTGTAGACTTTTTCTGTGTAGACTTTTTGAGTAACAGGAGACCTGGATATTACTAATGGAAATAGTCTTGACTACTATGATCAACAGATAACCCCTTAACATTGCAAAACAAGATCAGTGGGTGCATGTGTGTCTACCCACAGATATGGCATCTTAGTCATGTGTTGGCTTCTGTGAATAAGCTTGTAAAGCTTAACAGCCAAGGGAAGACACAGCAATACAAGAGTTCATGGACAAAGCTGATGGCACACCCTGGCCACATCATGCAATTCTGAGCGCTTCCACTTTAAAGTGCAAAGTGGCCTGTAAAGCAAAATATTGACAGACACTTTCAATCTTATGCTGGAGCCAGAGCACTCTGGAGAGGTAATTTTCCTTGTGGAACAAGTAAAACACATGAATGCTTTCTGAGGAAAGAAATGGCTTAATCAAGGTCCTATACTGTGTGTTGTACCAGCACATAATGTACTTGGTGTACAGGAAAGGACTCGATCTCTGTGAGGTCTTAGGGAAAACACTCCTGATTACAGATTGCAAAATTGACATCATGGGACAAAATTCTCTGCATGGGACCTGGACTTGTGCAAAGCATTTGACACTGTCAAATGTGACATCCTTGTCTCCAAACTGGAGAGACATGGATTTGATGGGTGGACCACTTAGTGGAGAAGTACCTGGCTAGTTGGCTGCACCTAAAGAGTTGTGGTCAGTGACCAAGTAGAGACTAGCGATGGTGTCCCTCAGGGGTCAGTGTTGGTACTGGTGCTGTTTAACATCTTTGTTGGTGACATGGACCAAGTTCACCCTCAGCAACTTTGCTGATGATACCAAGCTGTGTGGTACAGTCAACATGCTGGAGGGAAGGGATGCCATCCAGAGGGACCTGAACAGGCTTAGAGGTGGGCCAATACAAATCTCATGAAGTTCAACACGACTAAGTGCAAGGTGCCACACCTGGCTTGGGGCAGTCCCAACCACAAAAAAAAAAAATCAGGCTGGAAGGAAAATAGACTGATCACAGCTCTAAGGAGAAGGACTGTGGGGTGCTGTGGGATGAGACTGAACATGACCCAGCAATGTGCATTTGCAGCCCAGAAAGCCAATTGTATCCTGGGCTGCATCAAAAGCAGTGTGGCCAGCACGTCAAGGGAGGTGATTCTGCCTCTCTACCCTGCTCTAGTGAGACCCCACCTGGAACACTGCACTCAGCTCTGGGGCCCACAAAACAAGAAAGAGTTGGACTTGTTGGAAGGAGTCCAGAGGAGGCCACAAAAATGATCAGAGTACTGTGGCACCTCCTCTATGAAGACAGACTGAGGGAATTGGGTTTGTTAGCAACCTGGTCTGGCAGGCGTTGGAACTAGGTGATTTTTAAGGTCCTTTCTGACCAAAATCAGTCTATGATTCTATGAAATACTGAGATTCCAGGGCCTGATAAAGAAAAACCAGGTCCTCACCAGTGCATCTTTGAGAAACAGGACATTCAGATCCCATGGGGCCCAGGAACTGATACAGAAACCGGAAACCTCTGCACCACACAGAGCCAGTTATCAGTCCAGTGCTTAGGGCAGTCTGCAAGATTTCCTGCAGTTGCAGAGTCTCCACTCCCTGTATGTGATAGCGTCTACTCCAGGGCTGTGAGCAAATACCAGTTCTTTCTGGGATACTGTGTCTGCCCATATGTGTTTGTGACACAAGTCGGGTTTATGCCTGGTTTTAAACCCATGGTTTAATGCCTTAGTTGCCTCCCATTTATGGACTGCCATGCAATTGCTGCCAGAAAGTGGTGTTTTGCAGCTCTTCTTCTGTACAGCAAGATAGGAATGTGGTCTAGCAGGGTGCTTGGCCACTAATTTGGGAGCAAAAGATATCAAACCGTTATTCTGTCAAAGAAAACACCAGCCATGGGAGTTAAAACTGCTAACTTCCAAGTTAGTACAGTTGGCAGATGGTTTACAGATGGTCCATAATGTCAGTGTGGACAGTGTAGATTTTTTATCTTTTTAAATAGGGACCAGACCTTCACCCATGTCTGGCTGACTGTTGTGTGCATATATAGTGTTAAACAGCATAATTGCACTGGAAATACAAGAGCAATGGCAATTAGTTCTTATCAATAGCTACTAGTTTTCATTACTTTTGCGTAAAGAATCTCAGAATGCAGAGAATCACACTGTGCTGGACCTGCATTTTAAATGATCTAGAAGTGTTGCTTCAGCCTAGTTTGTGCATTCATTTCCTACAGTTGTTCTCTTATGCTGAGACATTTCTGTGAAAATACTGCCACATTGACATATTGACAGAGAAATACTTAAATACACTACTGAAATTGACCCACTGTTTAAAATCTGAGACAGATATCCCATTTTCCCTCTGAATTCTGTTAGTAGAATAAATGTAACTATTAATGAAGTGAAAAAGTTATGTTGTAATCAACGTTAGGCTCAGGTAGAACGCTGCTCCAACCAGTAGGCTCCCCTCCTCTCTTCGCCACTTACTGTTGCATTCTGTGATACTACATCCAACACACAGACCAGTTTTGGCAACACATCTTCTATGAACTGATCTCTTGTCTAATTCACAACTATTTGTTGCTTGAGGCAAACCTTCAGCTTACCAAGCACAGCTTGTAGACAAGTTTGTGGTTTATTCCAGCCTTTGATTTGCTGATTGGTCGCATTTATCATAAACCACCAGGGGTTGTGAACTGCCATGCATTGAGGATCTTCATTTCTATTGCTACAGCACACAGACAAATAACAGTGTGGCTTCAAAAGCCTCCTGTAAAGTATAATCCACAGTCTAAGGCATTTCTACTCTATTGATGAAGAAAATGTAGCCATGAAATGTTAGTGGGTTTAGGTAAACTCTGACCACTGTAAAGGAAAATATATAATGGTTTTACATACACCTACATATAGGTGTGTGTATGTTCAATAATATTTCTGATTCAGATTCCCATTTAGTACAATTTTGTCAACTGAACTTTGGACTCCCATGTAAGGAAAGACTCAGCTCCACCAAAGGCATGGAAGAGTTTTTTATACACTGAGGGGAAGGGCAGGGCCACACAATGTTGTTCTGTAATCACCACTAGGTATTTAAAAAACATCAGAAGCTGGAAACAGAAAGAAACAGAGAAAGGGATATATGAGAGATATAGATTAGACGTTAAGAAGAAATTCTTCATTCAGAGGGTGGTGTGATACCGGACCAGGTTGCCCACAAAAGTTGTGGGTGCCCCATCTCTGGAAGTATTCAAGGCCCGGTTGAACAGGGCCCTGAGCAACCTGGTCTAGTGGGTGGCATTGCTGTCCATGGTGGACANAAAGATTAAACAAGGTAGACAATAAATTCTGTTACCTAAACAAAAAAACCCCAGTGCTAATGTTCTCTCAATGCTCTTGCTCGAAGTGCATTACTCTAGCCTGTCCTCTTCTCACTCTGTAAATAAACATCAGTCACTATGATTGATAATCCCTCTGTTCCTAATCAAATGGCTGTTTACTCCTCCCTCCTTTCCTGTACTTGTCTGTCCTTTTGGGGATGTATAATGATATTTAAAGATGNTCTTTAAGATCCCTTCCAAACCACAACATTCTATGATTTTTTGATTTTATGATAATGCTGAACCTGGCAAAGCCCAGTTCCCAAAGTTCATTTTTGTAGGATTTTATGATTAATAGTTTAATCACACCTTAAATTTTCAACCTGTTTAAAGACATTACATTTGTTAATTATTAATTTCATTTGTTAGAGCTCCTCAAAACATGATTTCTGAAGATGGTAAACATTTTAACTGCATTTTGCTGAATGGATGTTCTATATAGATTTATAAAGTACTGAAAACTAATAGATAACTATGACCATGAGTAGTAGAAATTTCATTTTTTTTTAGTTTCAAAATTCCATTTTCACATAGTCCTGTGGGATCCCCAAAGGTCATAATTTCAATGCCGTGCATTCGCCTAGCCAGTGTGACCAACTTTTGCTCAAATCTCAGCTTGGCACACTACTACCATTGAAGATCCGAGCCTTAACACCTCTGGAAAAAGAGTTTGATGCCTGAGTCATGCAGGTATTTAAGCAATTCCAACTAAACCTTTTACTTTTGAGATAGGTAGGCAGGCCTACCACGCTCCTTCTAGTCGGTCCTGAGTAGGCAATCCCATTAGGTGTATGAGGCTACTTGTGGACTTATTCCTTTAACACTCAGAATGATCTTCAAGGCTCAACAGATCATTGTGTTACAGGGGCTAGATTTCAGGGCACCTTGCACATGCAAAGGAATTGAACTAATAAGACTGGAAGAAGAAGATCTGAAGAGTGTGTGCCACTGTCCACCAGGAGAAGCAAGAGAGGATGCTGCTTTGGAGTCTGGACCTGTGTTTTTACTGAGGAAAACACGTTTTAAGTTGCTTGAAGAATTTGGAACCAGTGGTTTGCCAGATTGTCACTATAGTTCCACAATGGTCTGCAGACTCCATACAGTCATATGCATAGCTGCAGAACACTCTGCAGGTTTGATCAAAGAGGAGCAAATGCCTACAACTGTCTCCCAGCTGCTTCTTGTCAACACAATAAATTAACGTCAAGTAGTCAGTGAAGACATTGCAGATTTACAAACCAGATGTGGTCACTTTAGACCTCAGTTGTCTTCCCCTCTGGCTTCCATATATGTCAATATTGGGCTGTTAGACTGGTGTTTGTTTTGCAGTATTTTCAGGAAACCAATCTGCTCTGATTTTGGAGGCTTCAAAAGAAACCCCTAGATCTTTTGAAAGCTAGTTCAAAAGCTGAACATCACCTGTTAAAAATGTGGTGGCTCATTCTTTGTGTAATTTACCCTTGACATCGTCTGGCTCTTTTTCAGTTTTACTGCTGCAAATCAAAGAATTCTCCAATACTTCCTGCAGCCCAGAGGAAGTCTCTGTACATGTGTGAGTTGCTTCAGAGAGCTCCTTTTAGTAAAGCTGCACATGTCCTGAAGTCTCTTACTGGGAACAAGGTCTTCACATAGCACAAGAAATAAGGTGAGAGCAGAGATGAAAAATATACATGGGTAGAAATTAATTGACTTGCTGGGGTCAAATAGGAGAGAGATTTGGTCTATGTAAGAATGTTTGTTAAGTACCAGAGTGCCCAGGTGTCATAATCCTTCGTGTTAGAAATCCTTCTGAATGGTAGGAGGAAAGAACTGAGATGGAGAGTGAGAGTGCAGACTGTGACTGGAAACAGCTGGGAACCCAAAACGAAGCCTCATATTTTCTTGGTGTTCATGAGACATGGTCACCACAGCAGCAGTTCCAGGATGTGGCTTACTCAATCCAACTGTAGAGGATTTCCTAAAATTTTTCTTCTTGCAGCACTGTCTGGATTCATTCTCGATCTTGTTCCAGTACTGAGCTTATGATATTTGCATCTTCCCTACAAGCAATGACCTGAGCACAGTGAGGCTTGTAGAATGGAAGACGTTGTCAAGTGTATGTTAGATTGGACTTGGGAGACTTGACCCTTCCTCATAGCTTGGCTACAGACTTGAGCCCTTTAGGGCATATCATGCTGACCTTCCAGCCAGGATTCTTGCACATATCTATGGCCAGAGGGAGTTTCAGGAATTCCTTCTTCCCTGGACTCAGGCAAGGTCTTTCAATCGCATGGCAGACACAGGCAGTGAAATGTTCTGGCACTGCTGGTCCCATTTAAGCTCTCACTAGACTTTCACCCAAGTTCCAAAACTGAGAATCATAGCTGAGATCATGTCCCAGGTAAGGTTGTGGCTCAGGGACTCACCAGTCCTTGCCCTTCCTTTTTGCTTGCCTATGCAATGTTTTTGATGGAAAACACTGTGAGAGTTTGTGCACCTAATGAGTCCTATGGTGCCCTCACATTAGTAAGCATGTATATATATACGTCACATGATACAAGAATTTGATTTGCTTTTGATAGGGAATATTTTTTGGTTTGTACATATTAAAACCTTCAAAGACTGGTGGGCAAAACAAGCATTGTCAATCTCAGCCACCTCATCCTAGACTTGCTTCTCTGTACACATGGACATTCACATGCAAATGCTAATTCCCATATTGGGGTCTAGTTGGAAAAAATAAGACCACTTAGTACAGGTTCTCCCTTAACAGAGCCAAATATTCTCATTCACTGTTGACAGAACCCTTTCTTTTCACTGAAGTGATGCAGCATGTGAAAGCAAAAAAAAAAAAAA
>VWZF01000629.1:31044-58828 GCA_013396755.1 Sclerurus mexicanus | reverse complement strand
AGAAACGGGCTGCGTAATTACCCCTTTCTCAGCGTGTCCCTTTAGCGCTCGGGAGTCTGTGGTATGGGTGTTTACACTGGTATAAATCTTGCTCTGGAATGAAAGCCGGTCTCACAGACGCGCTCCGCTCGAAATTGGCGATTGGCAACGCAGTAAAGCATTACAGTGCGGGAACTCGAGGGAGAGCTTGAATTTTTGCCTTTGAATTGTATTATATAGCTCGCAGACTGCTTTTGCCGTGTCCCGACACCGCACAGCACGTGGGGCAGATCAGTCTCTCCTGGGCCTTCCCTATAACATATCTAGCAGGAAAATACTCTTCCAATATAGATTATCTAGAACTGGATGTTTTACCTGATGAAGCTCGATTTCAGCTTTTTGTTTTAAAATTGCACCGAATGTTCCTGGTGTAGATGATAACCTTATCTTGTAGCCTGATCTCAAAACCACTCCTAATCTTCTTAAGCTCTTAACAATCCGATAGGCAAATTGACCTAGTATGGCACTGTTGGGAGATAAAAGCTTTTGTATTTTCCATAGTTTGGAAAATCACGGTGAAGAAAAGAACTGTAACCCTTACCATATAATGAATCCGTGACAGGCGTAGTGTACCAAGACCTTACGGCTGGGTTAGGGAATGCTGACCTTTTTATCCTTCAGACAGGGAAAGAGCTTTTTTTGGGTGGTCCTGAAGTTTTGGTGTTCGCGAGCCCAGATCCTGTGTTTAAAAATGCTGTGCTCCGTGGTAATTGGAATAGCCAAAACCAGTTTTCTTAAAACTTTGCTTAAAATCTTGCAGATGCCCAAGTAAAGTTTTACAGTATACTCAAGTCACAGTAGCGGGTAAATGCTTATTACTAGTCATTGTCTCAGAAATACATACCATGTTTTCAGGTGGTATGATCTGTAATTCATATCCTGATTTTGAAATAATGTCATAATTTACAGACAAATCCAGGAGATTTCTAGTTTGGGGATGAGAAGTGTTTGGTTGCTTTTTTGGTGTTTTTTTCTCCTCTAAAGGGAAAGACTGTTACTCTTTGTCAAGGTCTGCCTTTTTCATTCGGGTGTTTGTCATCAGAAGGAAAAACGATACACTAAACTCAGACATCAGGGCTGAACTTGGATTGTTTTGCCGAGCATCCTCTTAGTCGTGCTCTTGATGCAGCAGTCACCTATCGGTGGTCCTAATATATTAACTTTTGATAAAAAACTGTATTGTGATCTGGTCTTCAAACATTAGGGAGTAGTGAAATTGCTGTGGTTTACATGCAGGGTTAAGCAAATGCCTTTTTCCCCCCCATCAGAAAATCGTTCAGTGATGGGTGGGTCTTTTTTGCTGTTGGTTCTTTTGTGTTTTTATCCCAGTGTGTGTCAACAGAATGGAAAGTCGTTGTTCATGAGTGTCAAATTAGCGAAAGGATACTGGAACTGAAATGCTGCAATGAAGAGCTGCTTCTTTGTTTCATTCAGAAAATTGATCCCGATCTTAAGAGGCACTTCACCTTCCATAAAAGGTATTTTGCCTCCACTGGGGTACCGGCGTCTCCTTAGTGAAAAAGATAAACTCACTTAGAGGAAAGGTTGTCAGCTAGGAAAAGTGCGTCTGAAGTGAAAATTCTTAAATACTTTAATTTTTTTTTTTCAAAGTCTATATTAACATTCTCAGGCTTTGCAACATCTGGAAAGGAAAGATGGCTTTCGAAATTCGTGCTGTACTTAAGATATGGTGCAATGTCCATAACCGGTGAAAGCAGTTGTTCTCTTAAACATCTTTGTTACGCGTATCAGCTCTTTGGATGTCGTCTGACGAACTTTGCTAAATTTAGTTAATATTGCTTGCTCTCCTTATGTTGCTAAGTCTTTTATTAGTTTAGTTGTTGCTTACGGTGTGCACCAGCTGAAGTCCTAACAGAAAATATTAGGAGGAGTAATGGAAGGTGCTTATTTTGGCAGATAGCTAGGCATTTGCTAAGTCTTGCAGTTTGGAGAAGCTGAAATTTCTGCTGAAAGGAGCAGTGCCAGTTTTCAAACCCATGCATGATTATGGATTGTGAGGAGTTGGACTTCCTTGTAGAGATAGTACTGATGTGTCAGTTAAGTGCAATAGAAAGCTGAATTCATAGTGATTCTGCCTAATGCTGTATATGTTAAGCAGTTGTGATAGAATTGTGTGTTCGTATTGACACAGGTAGACTTCTGTGCCGTCAGCAGTAGTGCATAGGTATACCATCTGCGTGTGGTATTTGTGTTCTCAAACAGGAAAGCAGTTACGCGGCTTTACAGTGAGAGTTATATTTAATTCTGGCATGCCTGGAGATTGATGCTAGGTTTTTTTTTATTTGCGAAACGGTGATGCCTTCCCAGCTTTATGGCCATATAAAATAAATTGTGATGGAAGGACAGCTTTCTGGTGAAGCACATTCAGTATGTGGATGCTTTTCAGCAGTTACAATTGATTTTGATAGTTTAAACAAAAAAGTAAACAAGCAAACAAAAACCCCATCAAACCCAGAAACTAGCTTTGCAGAACCTCTATTCTGATTTGGTCACAGTGCAAGGTAAAGAAATGGCTTGATGGTACTTCGTGGTTAGAATTGCTGCAATACTGCAAGCCTGTTACTCTGCATGTTTGATGGGTAGAACTAATTTGTCTTGGACACTATAGACTGTAATTGTCTTTAGCATCTCATAATTATTTATTATAATGTTGGTACGTCAGTTTTGCTAATTTTGAGTTATAAAAGAAGATAGAAGGCTTTGTTTTTAACATAAAGTAGATAGAATAGATTCTAGTAACTATGGAATTAGTGTTAACAGATATACAATAAATGTTTATTTCAGGAAGTTGGTTATAAGAGATATGAGTTGCATGTTTACAGTACTAATTTGAGAAATAAATGCAAATATACTTCGAGTTGCATGTTTACAGTACTAATTTGAGAAATAAATGCAAATATACTTCCTTAACAATTATTTTCAGATAATGTGCGTTCATTTTAAGCCATTCTCTGAGACAATCACTTTTATTTTTTACTTCACTTTGACTTTGTTTGGTAAATTAATATGTAGTGCTTATATGAACTGGAAATTATAATTTTATAGCCTGAAATTGTTCTTCGGAGGTAAGCCTTTTAGGTGCCAGCACCAGCCAGCTCAAGTGAATATTACCAAAGGTTGATATTCTCCCCCACCCTCCCCCAAACATAAGTATTTACAGACAGCGTAAGACTGAGATAAATCTATTTTAAGGAAAGTTAATAATATAAAATTGATGTGCAGATATTTTAATTGTAGTTCATGCAGTATGAACAACTTTGTCCTTGTTTAATCTGACATATTCTAGATGAAAATATGCAGAAGCATAGGAATGAAAAATTCCAAATTGTCTCTAAAGTACAAATTTCAGTTTTAGTCATAGAAAAAAGACTGTAGATAAGCCTTTAATTTTGAAATGCATGCTCTGCTTTGCAACATTTGTTTATGAAATAATCTAAATTATCCTTTTGGTCTAAACCTTCAAGATACTGATTATTGTCAATATCTGTTAATTCAAACTGGATGACCTACTAAAACTGATCCTTCAGCTGTCAGAAGGACTGAATTTTGGGAGCTTCACAGAAAAAACATAATACAGACCTGGAATATAGCTGGCAATTGATTTGGTTTGTAAACTCACACTGCCTTGGCTCAAAGTTATTAGTTGCCCAGAGCAAGGGCAATGTGTGTGTTGATTTTCCTACTGGTCTCGCTCTGCAGACATTAGTGAAGATGGCACAGATTTACCAGATGAAAAGCAGTTTAAGTCAGATGTCTTGTACAGTTTTTGGTTAGAGTTGTCTGATTTTGAAAACGATGTTTTCCTCTCACTTAAGGTAACTAATAACAGAAAGCTGATGATTCAACGTGCAGTATAGTCTCAGTTCAAAGAAAACAAATACCATGAAAAATTACGGGTATATTTGTGTATATGTGCATGTGTGTATTAGTTTTGTTCGTGTCCTATCAATTCCCTCTTAAATCTGCAAGATTCTTCTGTATTTGGTGACAATGCTACAACATTTACGTTTTCATTTCCCTCTGAAATTGGCATTGAAGGTGCATTACACATGCTATTTGAGCCTCGCTCTACGTTGTTCCAAGACGAAATTACTACAGAAAAAAAAGTTAGGCAGCAGAGTGGATTTTGTGCTCTCACTTCTTTACCAGTGCTTTCAGATGCGTGTAGACGTGAAAAAGTCAACACTCCTCTCAAGATAGTTTGAGAAGTATGTTTGCCTTGTCACAGAAAGGTTAAAATGGGAAACTGCTTTAAAGAATATTAATAAACATGATTGAGAATATTGTAAATTCTTGAAAAAGCTGTGTTCTATTAAAAAAATAGTGTTTTTTTTCTTTTCCTTGCCTTTTTTATATTTAGCTTTGCTGCTTATACAGCTCTTTTTTTCACCCACAAATTATCTTGGCAAAATGAAATCCACATGTGCACAGAGTCTTTTTGACCCATGGTTGGTTTTTTGTTTTGGTTTTTTTTTGTGTGTGTGTGGGGGTGTTTTGGGTTTTTTTTGTTTTTCTGAGAAAGATAGGCTTTACATCTTTTTCAACCAATAGCATTGCAACTTTTTTCTTAATTCTTGCACCTCGGGTATTCTAAATGGTCTCCTATGGCACCTACTTCATATTAGAAGTTCAGATGGATACGTGTCATCTAAACATAAGAGTTGTCAGTGTTATGCAAATGTGGATGGGATAACAAGAAGATAGACCACCAAAATGAGAGAGCAGATTATGAATTTTGCAGTGTCTCGGTTTTGGCTCGGATAGAGTTAATTTTCTTCCTTGCAGGCATACTGGGCTGGGCATCGCTTAGCAGGTGGTGAGCAATGGTATTGTGCATCACTTGTTTCTCCTAGGTTTTATTCCTGGGCCACCCCTTCCCCCAATCTCGCTTATCTCCCTTATCTCCTTCTTCATTATAATACCGTATCATAACTCTTGTTGTAGTGTTTTACCTTATTTCAATTACTAAACTGTTCTTATCGTGATCCACAAGTTTCACTTTTCCCCAATTCTCTGCACCATACAGGGAAAGGGGGAGAGTGACTGAGGGCTGCTGGTACTTAGTCGGGTTTAAGCCACAACACATTAGGGGTATTCTTTACAGGAATATTCTGTTAGGTTGGTGTTGCTTTCTCCCAACTTTATTTTACTGGTTTTTTTTTTGTTTTGTTATTTTTCTTGGTGTTTTGTTGTTTTATTTTATTTTAACACCTTCTGTTTAATTCTCCTCGACTTGTTCTAGACTATTTCTTTCTTGTTTGTGTATGTGAGGTACAGTAAATGGTTGCTGGTTAGAATTCCCTGAATAAGGAAAAGGTTCTCCATTCTTGATGGGAAAATAGTGTTAATTCTTGTGCTTTGATGACTTAAAATAAAACTTCCTACGGGAAGTCACTTGATGTGTAATATAGGGCAAAGAATGCATACTTCACTTAGGAATAAGATGCAGGAAGTGGTTTTTTAAAAAAGTAAGTATTTTCAGAACTGTTTTAAGCAAGCACGATATACAGTGTTTTCTGAGCTTCTCAAATGCACGCATGTGCTCCAAATGTTCATTCTTAAAACATTCTTCTCTAGATCTTTCTCAGTAAAAATCTGGCATCCCAAGTTGGGCAACTCAGCAGCTCTAAGCTCCTTAATTGCCGTTCCCATTATCCCTGGCATCATGTTTAGGTCGAGCCTCTGCATCTTTTGTCTCATGCAAGCGCTTTGCAGCCATGATGTGCGAAAAAGTAACATCTGTTATCAGTGTGTTGGTGGGAAAGTGTGTCAAGATGTTTCTCTAATTTCTTTTGTAATGACCAGAGCTCTGCATCCACACAAATAATCCGTGCTGCTTCCTGTATTGTCTGGCAGCTGGTGTGGTTTTCTTGAACATGGGCTGTCATAATAACCAGCCTTCAATGAAACACTGTAGTATTTCAAAGCTCACATCTCGTAAGCATTTGGGCTTGCTTGCCAGCTTCCAAGACAATTCCAAACAGGAAATTATAGTCTTGGAAGGAAACGTACTCCATCATTTCAATGAAAACCTCCCCAACAAAACAAAACAGAAAAAGGTAAAAACAAAACACAAACAAATAACCAACCACCAACCAGAAAACCCCAACAAAACAAAACCTTACTTAAGTCTCTGAGGGATTTTTCTCTTTTATGTGTAATGTACACACCTGTAGCACGAAGATGTGCAGCCAGTAGCAGTTAAGAACATTATTAAACTGTTCTTAAACTGTTAGAGTGTATTTATGATTGGTTTTGATTTTCTTTAGGAATAGTGGAATTGTACTTTTTACTGTAATACTACTGCTCTGTGGTTCCAAAAAAATGTGATTTGTACATATTTTTTTTTTTAAGGAGGGCATGAGGAAGGTTGTTATGTTACATATTTTCGGCCAGTCTGTGGAGTAAAGTACGAATTCTGTGAATCTTACTGAAATATTTCATAATCTGCATGCCTGGAAGATTCCCTGTTAGGAAGATTACCCTTGAATAGTTTAAATTTTGGTAAAAGCCATGCCCTGTAATTGTTTGCGTAGCTTCTAGTTGTATGAGAGCCTGAGAAATGGCTATTAAACCACAAAGTATGGCTAGTTACATGAGCTGTGTATATAGGACAGTTGGGTCTGTCGAGGAGCACATGAACAGCTCCTATGCTATGTGATTGACCCTGCACCATGGAACTGCAGCATAGGGTTTGAAAACATTTGCTGCCTGTTTTTTCAGACAGCTGGAAATTATCCCCTCTTTATCTTTTACTGTTTTGCATCTAATGTATATTCAAGTTCCAAAGTGAAAATATTAGAGATGTATGCTTACTATCTGCTTGGGTTCTTGCTCTGTGAAGTTTTGTGTTTTAAGCACGTGGATACTTGTGTTCTCAGTAAGAACCTATGCAAATATTTGCAGAATCTGAATTGTGGTGGGTTTGTTAACTCCCTGCCTCCAGATCGGCATTTTAAAGTGATTTTTAAAATTTCCCTTAAAAATGTGTTTATCTGCATTTTTTTTTAGTGTGTGCAGGGTTTCTGTATAGTTCTTTTTCATGGCATCACTTTTTTCCTGTTTATAAGTTGAAATGACACAAAGCCAAGCAGGAGTAAGCAGTAGCTTTTGGAAAGGATCATCATGCAGATTTAGTAGTAGGATATTGAGCCTTCTGGCACAGAAACCCTGTCAGTCTGTGATCCTTGTGGTTCACGTGTGGTTTTGAGCAAGTCTACATAAATTGTTAAAGATATGATTTGTAAATTGCTTTTGCAGATTATTTTGGAGGTTGGGTACAGGTTAGACTTTTGAGTGGTTTCAGAAATTTGTTATGATTTTTGGAGGCTTGGGAATGAAGGCTTTTAGGCACTGGTGTGATAAGTGTCTTCAGACTTTAGAGATCTGTGATTATGCTTGTAAAGAAGTAAAGCAGCAAACTGTGGTACATGCTGCGGGGACATATTTCAAGAAAGTGGGAGTCAAGAAGTGTTTGATGTTTTTCTTCATAGGTACATGTGGAGTTGGACTGAAAAAATGAGGCAGTCAGAAAAATATTTTTTTCTTCACTGAAACTTAATTTAGTTGTTAAAACAGTATCAGTCTCTTGTGCCCTAAGGGATCCTGCTTTTATGCAATGAGATACAAAAGATATTAATAAAGAAGAATTTGAACACTGAGGAAAAATAACTTAGAGGATTTGTTGCATTTTGGCAGTTTTTAATTTGAAAATGGCATTCTGAACATGAAGGATTAGGGAAGAGCTATGAAAGAGGTAAATAAGATAAAAATGATACAACAGTGACAAGGATTGTGTCACCTTACAAACTTGGAAAAAACCCTGTTATTGAGCAACAGGTATCTCGGACATAGCTGTCCCCCAGCTAGCTCACAGATTATGCTGTATGGGGAGAACCAGTCAGTACATTGGGGCACAGGTGTGCTGATCAGAGAGACCTTGACAGCCTGGAGAATTAGGGACCTTATGGTCTTCAATAAAGATAAAGGCTTGTACTGGGACAGAAAAGATGTGTGCCACAAGGGGTATCAGCTCTGTGGAAAAGGCAGATACTGACTTAGTGGAGTGAGCTTGATTGAGGGCACCAAGCTGATGTAGGGTCTAGAGCATGTGACCTGTGAGGAGAGGAGGAGGAAACTAGGATTGCACAGCCTAATGAAGAGATGGCCCAAGGGAAGTCTCAATGCCCTCTACTCTCCTCTTACGGGAGGATGAAGAAAAGATAGAACCAGACTCTTGTATGCTGGTAGGGCAAGAGGCTGGGAATAGGGTTCAGGCTGGAATACATACATTTCTAGCAGATATTAGGAAGAATCGTTTTTTCCCCTGGAGCAGAGAACTAGAGACATGATGGAATTTACAACTTTGGAGATATTCAGAACTTAGCCAGACAAGGTGCTGAGTAGCCTATTCTAAGCTGACGAGGTCTCAGGGATTGAATTAAGTGACATCCAGCAATCTTCTCTTAGCCTGAGAATGACTGTGTGACTGTGTAGTGGACATGTTACCCTTGATTTGGGGATTCTTGTATCAGGTACTGTAAATAGAGAAGGAACAGCGATTTGTGACTGTTTTAGTTGAAGATGGTCAGAAGTGGTAGTGAGAACTCAATTTGCTTCAGCAACCTGTCTTTGACTTCTGTCCTGTGAAACATTTTCTTTATGCAACCTTTATTTTTTCACCACAATCATCTTAACACGCTTCCTCCCCACGCACCTTTTTTGATGGGTATTTTATGTACAAACCCTTATCAATAGCACTTTGTATTTAAAGCAGAGCTACATTTCTGCCTTTCAGCCTTTCTTCCTAACTTATTTAGTTGCTGGCTTATGTATGAGCAGTCTGTATGCACTTTAATTTTGATTATTTTTCAGTCCTAGAGGTGTAGGGGAAGTGGAGTTGTCTTTGCTATCAGAGTTGGTACACTTTCACAGAAAGTGCCAGATAAATGAATTGAGAGATGTGTTATTCAGTAATGGGAGGGATTTTTTCCATGCTTGTAGGGTGTGTAAAATATGTACAAATAAACAAAAAATATAAAAATACAGTCACCGATGTATTTTTACCGTTTTTTGTTATTCTTTACTGAACCAGTGTTTCTGATGTGATGACTCTACTAGAGCATAAATGTTCTATAGCATTTTTAAAGGGACTGATGGTACAAGCAAGAATTCAGCCAGTAACATAAAACATGAGTGTGCAGAAAATAAGCAAAGTGTGAAAAACTTTTATATGACCTTCTCAGGTTGCCTTCCCATGTAAAAGTGAAATTGGCATTCTATGTAAAGTTGTCATACTTGTTCTCCAAGTACTGTTTCTCTCTAAATAGCTTCTAATTTGAGAGAAGCTTTTTAGTTTCTTAAAAAGACTTTTAGGAAATCAGTGATTAAGTAGCAGATAAATTAGTCTGCTCCCTGAAGCAAACACTGTGAAGGGAGCTGATGCTGTTCTGTTTGCCTTACTGACCCACGGACATAGGTAGTTACTGGGCAGCTAAAGACAGTGTTTTGCTTCTAAATAGCTGCAGTGTATGGTTTCTCTTACAGGGACACAGGAGAGAATGAAGGATATTAAGGACTAGGGAAACCAAAGGAATTGCAGGCAATGGGAATTGAAAGGATCTGAAGGCAAACTGGGCTATTACAGGGGGAGAACATAAAGATACAGAACTGAAATCAATGAACACCAATTTTCATTATTTCTGCTGTTCCTGTAGCAACTGATTTCTTTGGAGAATCATTCATAAAACATCTGTGTCATATAAGAGAATTTTCCAAGTAAGCAGGTTGGCCATATTGTTACGGACTTTTTTAGTGTGAATAAACTGAAGCATCATCTGTATCTCATTAACCAGCTGCATGAAGGCTGTGGGTAAGGTGGGTAGTGAAGCCAAATGAAGATACCAGAGTTTTCTGGAGTTAATGAGTCTTCATTAGTTTGGGTCAAAAGTGGTCTTAAAGCCTTTTAAAACACACGGTTGTCCCATTTGTTTCATTTATTATTCTATTACATTTCTAACATTTCTGCTTTAGGTCAAGTTTTTGTTTCCTCTTGGTTATGCCATATTTTCTGTTTGCGACTCATGTCCTAGAGAGATAAACTTTTCTAGTAGCTTAGTTCTTCCTTACCTTTGTGTTTCTTCCTTTTCTGCTGTTTTAGCCTTTTGGGTTCTTTTCCTCTCAAGTTTAATAGTGACAAAGAGAGGAGTAAAGAAGCAGTCAAATAGTTTGTATTAGAAGACAATTTATAGGAAATCATTCTATCACTGTACAAGGCTGTAGAAGAACTTTGTTTTCAAGGCACCATGTCTAGTTTTGGAGGCCTGTTATGTCTCTATGGATTTTCAAAATAGGGTGGATTGGCCAGCTAAGAAATACCAAAATGATTGCCACCTGGACTGTTTTTAATTTTGATCTTCTGAAAGTCTTGAATTTCCATAATTTGAAGAAGAAGTGTTCTTAAGATTTATTGCATCTCTTTAAGAGGAAGTTCTAGAATAACCACTAAAGATTTTATGATCTCTGTAGACAGTCAGAGCCGGAAAAATTTTTTAATATTGTTTAGTACAATTGATATGACTGTTGTTGAATATCTGTATACTGACATATGATATTTATTATACAGTATCTTTGGAGTTACTGCTTAGGGTTGTCTGTGCTACAAAGTTATGCTATGCTAACTTAATCAGTATAGCTAAAGGGACAAGAATTGTTTTCTCAGACATGAAAATGACTTAGAATTGTTCATTCTGGGAGAGTTTGTCCTATTTTGAGAAACAGGGTAACTTACTGCTGCGAACATTTTGTCTGATAACCCTCTTGTTCTTGGGTTGTAGACACAGTGCACGTGCAAAATTGTGGGTTACAGATGCATTTTCCTGTTCTCTAATATAGACCACCAGCTCGTAGATGCTTGAAAGTTGAAGTTCCTACCAGTTATCTGTGGTATGGAAAAGAAATTTCCGGCCACGTGGTGGCCCATATGGTGTCTTTTTGAAGTGAGTGTCAGCTTCCTTCTCCTTGCAGTCAGTACATGTGATGAAAGTAAAAGGTGATTTCCTACAAAATATTTGAGTTTGATGTCTTTAGCTTGCTTTGCCTAACTCTTGCTGTCTTGGGTTTGCTGCTCCTTGTGTTTAAAAATTTTGTGCTCCTCTTAGCTCATTTAAGGAGTAGTCCTGGAACCTCTTTGATTGATCTCATGGCTTTTCAGGCTTTTTTCTTGCTTTTTCTACCTCCCAAGCCAATTAAACTTGTCCTTTTCAAGGCTATTGCTGAAGAAACAAATTCCAAAGTGCAGTAAAAATCCTCTGGTGGGCTGAGTTGCACCTCTTGGAGATTATTATGCTCAGCATTCTTGTGACCACTGAAGCTTTTTATGTCATCATTGAAACTGTGACATCAAAATGGGAGAGCTGTCACAGAGCCTTCGGAGAGGGAAAACTGGGACATGTGGTTACCTGTTTTCCAGGGCTGCCCAAGGGTCTCAATGGAAAATACAGTTAGCAGGCTGAGGTTGGAGAAACACCTCTGGGAGACATGTTTCTGGGACGTGAAAGTGATTCTTGGCACTGGTAAATAAAATGCTGTCTTGCTTCAACTGCTTGGATTCCCTATGGGGATTGTGTGGGAACATTGCAAAACTGGGCTTAGAACTTTGTCTTTATGGTGTTAATAAGGAAGCCTTTTTCACAAGAAGCAAACTGCTATAGTTATGAATTTATTACTTATAAAAGAAGGAGAAGTGGACTTTGATTGGTGTATATACAAAAAAAAAGAAATGTGGCAGCCTGATCTTTGGTTAAGTCCAAACTTGTGGAGTTTTGCTCTGACTATGTCATATTCTGTGTTGGAAAAACCTGGGTAGTGAGAGCTT
Organism: Sclerurus mexicanus; assembly: GCA_013396755.1. Classification (NCBI taxonomy): domain Eukaryota; kingdom Metazoa; phylum Chordata; class Aves; order Passeriformes; family Furnariidae; genus Sclerurus; species Sclerurus mexicanus. Next base: position 46,893 of record VWZF01000629.1, on the reverse strand, counting down.
GAATTCTGAATTTAGTCATCCAAGCACTGCATATGTTACTTTCCATAAAGCATTGTGAAACAGAGCAGATTGAGGCAGTTTTTGAGGAGCAGATTTGCTCTCCTGTCTTCAGAAGTATACACTTAATTCTCATTGTCAACCACGAACAGTCATACCAACTTCGCAAATCAAATATCATGAAAGCAGAATTAATATGTGATCCACTGGTCTGTGTTTGTTGATTTCACTCTTTATGCCAATGTTTGAAGAGGCAAATATGCTCTTGTACTGTGAAATCTGTGAAGGCAAGAGACGTTCTTGTAGACTTCCAAAAGTTCAGTGTGTGATCTTCATTACTGTAGAGGGGCTACTAGAAGACTTTGTTTTGCTTTGAAGATGACACAGAGGCTGTTGATATTGAAAATGGCAGTGTGCTGAAACGAAGATGGATATCTCACAAGTCGCAAGGTCATTTTCATTCAGAGTCTCCTTTACATATATGTTTACATTTCTGTTGAAATTTCTCTGTATTTCCGCTTGCTATTAACATACTGATGATCTTAAAGAAGGCTTCAAAGTACAAAACAAGATGACTGGTGGCAAATCCTGTATCTTAAGTTCTTCCCCCTCACTTTTTTCTTTTTTTGACATTTATGTTTTAAGTTTGTTTGCTGCTAGAGACAAACAGCGTGTTCATGTGGGAATGCTCGCAAGCGAACACACAAACTTAGGTATTTGATATATATATAAAAACCAGTCTCCTTTGTATGTCTTTAAAAGACCTGTGGTTTGCCAGTGGCCACATTTCTTCACTTCTGGTTGCCTCAGTGCATTATTTACGGTATTAAAGAGGTTTGCTGAAACAGGCTCTGTGGTTTCCTAGAATTATATGTGTTGAGTGCATTGTAAGTTTAAGGGGTTCTTTTTGTGAAATTTGCCTACGATATGCAGCTGTATAGCTAACACCTTGTTATTGGGACTGGCTGACCTGGCTACTTTGACACTTCTCTTCCAGTTCTATACACTACTTTGTAAGATCTTGGCTTCAACTGAAATATGACTGAAAGAAAATTAGACTTTTTAAAAATCTGTGTATCTACTTTATGCATATATCTGAGAGCCCTGTGTTCTGGATTGGAGAGAGGTGTGCCTTCATTAAAACCAACAGTGGTAGTTTGTTCAGTTGTACGAAGGTACTGGTAATAGCAGTCCCAATCAGAAGAAGTTAGTCACTTAAAATGACCTTATAGCCTTAATATAACTGCAGTAACTTTTCCCCTTTCTCAAAGTTTTCATGTCAAAGGAGTATTTTTGCTGCTTAGCTGCTAGACAAACAACTGAAAACTGCTGAGGTTTGTGCATATGTCACAGTTATTGGCTGACATGCATCTGTGTTGCTGCTTTTGCTTTCAGATGTTACCATGAGTATCAGTTGGAGCACAAGGAGCTATGGTAGTAGGAGTGTTTGGGAGAGCTGGGTCTTGTTTACTTGAGAAAGGTAAGAGTGATGGGATTGTGGGAATTCCTGATGGAACAGATTTAGAATGGGTGATAACTAGTCAGGCAACACCACCAGGCAATGAAGTACTTCAGTTAAAAAAAATGTATCACAAGCTGAAAATTGGTAACTGCAGAGAAGGAAACACTAAGAAATCCATTATTGTTCTGTAGCCTGTTAGTGAATTAGGATATGTGAAGAAAATTCCACAGTGCGGTTCATTTGTGCAGAACATAAAAAATGAGAAACTGTGGAAACTAAAATCCAGTGGAGAAAGAAGGTTATGTTGTAATGGATTAACTTTGACTGAACACCAGGTGCCCACTGAAACCACTTTATCACTCACCCTCCTTTTCCGGACAGGGAAGAGAAAGTATGACAGAAGATTCCGTAATTACGGTCATAGGCAAGACAGACTTGGTTTGGGGAAATTAATTTAATTAATTGCCAATCAAAAGTCCAAGAAGAATAGTGAGAAATAAAATAAACTTGAAAACACCTTTCCCCTACTCTCACTTTCTTCCCGGGTTCAGCTTCAGCTCCAGATTTCTCTACCTCTTCTGCCTGAGTGGCTCTGAAAATTGGGGAGTGGGGGCTGTGGTCAGTTTATAAACACTTTGTCTCTGCTGCTCTTCCCTCCTCACACTCTTCCTGTGCTCCAGTGTGAGGTCTCTCCCACAGGAGACAGTCCTACACCAACTTCTCCAGCATGAGTCCTTCTCATGGGCCATAGTTCTTCACGAACTGCTCCAGTGTGGGCTTCCAGCGTGGTTGCAGCCTCCTTCAGGCACATCCACCTGCTCATGTGTGGGGTCCTCTGTGAGCTGCCAGGGGGCAACCTGCCCCACCATAGCCTTCACCACAGGCTGCAGAAGAATTTCTGCTGCAGTGACAGGAGCATCTCCTCCCCTTCCTTCTTCATTGACCCTGGGGTCTACTTGGCTGCTGTTGTGTGGCATTTTCCCCGCCTTTTTAAGTATGTTGTCTCAGAGGTGCAATCAGCATTACAGATGGGCTTGACCTTGGCCAGCGGTGATTCCATTACGGAGCTGGTTGGCACTGGCTCTTTTCTACATAGGGGAACCTTCTGATAGAAGTTAGCCCTGTAGCCAGCTACCGAAACCTTGCCACACAAGGTGGTCTGGAAAACATCTGCAATCATTCACTTAAGTAACCAGTGCAGACAAACATTGCCTACATGTATGTGTTATCCGATCTTTGGCTACACAAAGAATTTGAGGTAGTGATTTTGTCTTAACTCCAGGACAGTTGCTTGAAGAAACTTATCCTGGAGCACGATGAGGTGGATGAAGAGCTGGGTGAAAAAGCTAATGTGGGAAAGTAGTGAATTCAGCATGTTGTATTGTTTTGTTTATGATTGCTTATGACTTAAACAGTTTGCTGCCTAGAGAGGTTCTACAGCTGAAAAGGCCAATGTAGTTGACCCCAAAGACAGGTTTTTCTGGGTTTTTCATCCTATAACTTGCATCTAAAATAGAAAATGAACTGCATTACAGCCATTATATTGAATAAAGAAATATGTACATACAGAAGGATCTAGATAAAGGCTGTAAATCCGACTGATGTTCTCTAGATTACTCCCTTGGCAGAAATCTTAAGACACTGTACATACTTAAAGGTTTGCCCTGGGGGAAAAGTCTGGGGAATTGTAAATAAAATAATCAAATTCAAAATGAAATGCTAAACCAAAACCTTTTGATGTAGAAAAGGATATTGGTATATTGTACCTTTTGCGTAGCTTTTGGGGGATTTCTGATTTTTAACTTTACCCTGAAGGCTTCCAGAAAGTTATGGGGGTTTTGTGGTGGTGGTGGTGTTTGAGTTTTTTTGTAGTGTTGTTTTTTTTTTCCCCAGACATCAGAGAGAAAGCAACTGCAGGATTAACAAAGATGCAGAAATAATTCAGCTATATAGATGGAATGTAAAGAGTAGTGTTCAGACTAATCTGTGATTTTCAGTAAAATCTACTTAAGACTGACCTGCTGCTCTGTCGTTTGATTCAAATTGGTGCACTTTGTCTATTGTCTTTATAAATGCAGTACCTAGATTCTTGTGTGTGTTTTTACAAGAATCTTGTAAGTGGATTATGTCCATCTAATACTCATCTTGTGGTCAAGTGTCGATGGCTGTGATGTTCAGAGTAAAATTCCGAAAGCAGTTACATCCATTGCAAGGACAGAGGGAGCTTTGATAATGGATTTTCAGGTAAGGATGGAGCTCAGCAATATTGTTGACAGGACTGGAAAATAATAAACAACTGGAAGAGTGCAGGGGGTTTATGAGTAAGGAGGAAAGGGAAATGGCTTCTGTCCTCGTGCTTATAAGGAAGTGCTCCTTTCTGAGTAGCACTTGGTTTTCATGCCAAGGAGAGACTCTAGTATTTGTAAGGATCAGTTGGTGTTGCTGCAGATGACCCATCCTATAATTTGTACTGTGGTAAAAATTAGCCCATTTTGAGCCTTTCCAAAATGCTGTGGCTTATCAAAGACATTGGTATTATTTGAAGAAAATGTTATAAATTGTGTTTGGAGGGATCAGTTTTTCACTGGAGTGAGTGGGTGTGGAACCTTTTCATGAACTCTTAGGTAGATGGTCTCTCTATGAAGTTTTCACCATGATGGTACAGTCTCTTTACTGTAAAGAACACCACATCCATTGCTAGAAGTGTTCAGATATTGGGCAATCTCTTTGTTTGGATTGAGCATGGTACCATGGGACCTTTGAGGCAAAACAGATGAGGAAGGTGAAATAAAGATATGTTGCAAGAGCTGGTTTGGTTTGTGGAGGGTTTTTTGAGCGTGTGACTGGCACTGGTTGCTTAAAGACAGGTAAGGACGGCTTTGGTCTTTTCAGAGTTCATAAAGCATTTGGCTTGTGTTCTGTGTGTTTTCTCTAATTCATGTCATGAAACTCTGAATCAGCCATCTTTCCCTTTATTAGCTGTATAGAAACAAGTATAAGCAATGTCCTAAAAGAGTCATAACTTCATGTACTTTTAAGCTGCAGTTGGAATAGCCAAGCTGTGTTATCACCTGGCTTTTGACCACCTCACTCCTCAAACAGATGAATGAATGGCTGCAATTTAACACTAGCAGTAGATGTTAACTGAGGCAAATCATCTGTCCAGGGTCAGTGGATGTTTTTACAGATATAGACCTACAATATGTGGGAGGGCTGGAAGTGTTTCCCTCGCTGGTAGCGCTGCTGTAAGGCAGGATCAAGAAATGAGAGCAGAGATTGCAACCACTTCTTTTCAGTCTGTGCAGCAACTTCTAGGTGGTATTTGTTTGTTCCTTTCTTTATGCATTCTTCCTATTGTAATCTCTTGTGATAGTCTTCAAGGGTCTACTAGTATATACACAATAAAAACAATAAGCATGTACTTATTTACTTTGTAAAAGTAAATAAATAGTGATTGTATGTTGTATATTTGTGTGGAAATAATGATAGAGATAGCATTAGTGATGAAGGAACATATACTTGGAAACTTCGGAAGGAGAGAAAAAGTGAATAAAGTTGCTTTTTTCTGGAAGAAAAGTTTTTGTTTTCTGTTGAATGAAGCTCTTCAGTAATGTGAAGTGAATGAAAAATTTTACACAGTGGCCTCGATGTGCAGGTATTTCTTTGACCTTAACCTTCATTTATGTGATTCAGATTTTTCATGTGTCAAAGAGAACAGATTGGTTTCCGCTTTGTAACTGCAAAGTAAGTTTTGAGTAATCCTCGCAATTCCAGGGACTGAAGCTGGAAACCTCTCATTTTGAGATACTGAACCTTCCTGCCTAACCCCAAATAATATTGCAAAACATAAGCTTGCAGGCTGGTAAGTGCCAGCCTCAGCTGCTGAATGTCATTTTTACCAGACTGTACTGTATGGTTTGCTTATGTAGCCCCAGTGCTTTCCTCCTGTACAATACTAGTACAAGCTTGATGCTTTTTGCCTAATGTTTGATATGCACAGGCAAATATGATGTAAACAATGTCCAAAGCATATAATGAATATTGGACAGCTTTTCTGCCATATCACGTAAAATGCAGAAAACCGGAATTGCCTTTATCACCCAAAAGCTTGTTACCATTTCACAGAAGTGTATTAACCCTGTCATATAGAACTAAATATCTGACTACACTTTTTTCTTTCCTTCCTAGCTGAACTGTTCATTAAAAACATTTTAGCATCCCAGTTATTTTCAACTTAGTGTTCATTCTCTTAAGCTTTTTAGTGTGGTTGACATTATTGGAGAGAAACAATTTCCTGTAAAAACTGAGCAAGTTTTCCATCATAAGATGCAGCTTCTGTTATGAAAATAATGTAGACACATTGGCAGTTAGACAAGTGAGGATCTGCGTCTAGAAATCCAGAGCATAACTTAGTCATTTGATTCTAGGAGAAATAACATTAAGTGGTTTATTGAAGCAAGCTGCTGACCATATTTGAGTTATAAAATCTGAATTGTGCTCTTCTTTCTCAAAGTAGCTCTTCAAAGAAGATCTGGACCTAGGACTATCAGGAGCATTAAGCAAGGCTTGCAGTCTTTCTGATGGCTTCTGAGAGACTGCCTGTATTGAGAGCACTTGTTTTAGTTGCTGCTCTGCGTTGTGCTTTCTTGAAAGGATACTTTAACCGGTTATAACATCCCACTATTGGCAGAAGTGAAAGCCTTTTAGTATGAGACAGTTTGAGCTTGTGCCTGGGAAGTGTTCTCTCCAGTTCCATTTTTTCCATGGTTTAGTCTTGGCCACACATACCCTTGTTTATTTCCTTAGTACTCAGATGCTAACTCTTAATAATGTTTCCCTACCTTCCAACTTGTCTTACCATCCATCACCTCTGATTGTCTTGAGGAAAAAGAGAAGCAAAGACATCAGTTCCTCTGGAAGTGCTTTCTTCTCTCTGGACTTTTGCAGCCCTAATGTTAGCTGCTATGGTGCAAAAGAAAAACTAGTAGTCAAGCAGACTACTTTGAGAGTGGGGAGGGAGAGGAAGTGTCATAAAGATGCTATCTGACTTGGGATTGGGACATTTCTTTTGCCCTGTTCAGGCACTTGAAAATCTTATGGGACTACTAAGGCTGTGGAAAACTGCTTATGCTCAGTAAGCAATACAATGTCTATTAATGAGTTTCTGCTGCTGAGAAGGGCTGCTATCAGTTCCACTATTGATGACATGTTCTGTCTTGTGGCTTTACTGAGACCACACAAAGGTACTGCAGTGCCTTCCAAAATCTGGAATCTGTCTACCACAGGACTTAGGAGCCTGGAGAGACGTTTGTAGAAGGTGAAGTATGGTTTTTGGAGTGAATTGTTCTTGTTTTGTCAGATACAGGCTAATCCTAAAACAGGCTAGATTGTACCTGCCCCATTTTATTACCAAGCTTGAGGAAGTCCTGGTCAGACTTTTTGAATGGGAAGTTCTGTCAGGCAAATTGTATTCCATGGACTGGACTTTTGTGAGGAACAACATAAGTAGCTTTTCTTGGTCAATAGTCTTATTGGCACTTAAGATATTCACACAATCATCTAATTTAAAAGCTGAAGAGTCTGATTTAAGAGCTCGTGTTGTCTTCCTGCCCCTCCCAACCTCCATCTAGCTTGTCAATGTTCTGTGACTTTAATTACAGGCTCTTAAGAGTGCAGTTTTCAAGGTACTGGAAAACTCTGTGTGTATGGCATTTTCAATCTTGTTCTTTAGTCTTTTTTTGATACTTCTCAATGCAAAACTTCCAATAGAATTAACACAACAAATGGAACATTTCCATTTAAGAGGAGGAAGCAAAAGGCAGTTTTGGGTCCACAAGTGTAGCTGGGATTATTTTTCTCCTTTTGTGGATTCTTTTGTAGTTACTGGCATTGAATTTCATCAGTCACTTTATTTGCTCCTCACTTTCTATTGTTAAATCCTTTCATAATTCTGTTGTATTTGTTTTCCATTTGTCCCCAGGTCATGTCTGTTACCGATTTTAATAGACTAGAAAATGAGGATTACTATGGATTTTTAAAACCTTGTCCATTAATTGCAGAACCATGCTAGACAAATGAGGATAAACACTCCTTAGTTGAACAGTTCTGCCTACACTTAATCAAGCACCTTTCCGTGTCTGTGTGGAACTGGCTGGGTCATGTCTCATGCCTTTGCTTTACTGTCAACATGCTGCTCTGCCTGCTCCTGACTAGAGCATGTGCTGAGGATATTCTGGAAATATGGAGGCAGTGCCCTGACAATGGGGTCCAAGGTTGCAACAGAGGTAACTCCCTTTGATTTCACTTACAATTCTGTCTTGCTCTTTTTTTTTATTTCCTTGAAGGTATTTTTTGGCCCTTCTCTGCTTTTACTTATGAAGTTACTTAAATGATTTTTCCTGTTTAAAATGATAAGTAACCGGGTCAATAGCCCTGATTTTAATTGCTATGAATAATTAGGACACTTTTATAGGAACCTGTCACTGCTTCTTAAAGATGAGTTACGAATCTACTGATTCGTCCTTCCCTAGCTTTCTGGGAATGTGTCCACTCCACATTCCACTGCTGGAATTGCCTCTTTTTTGTGTTGTTCTTAAGAGATATCCTAATAGAAAATGTTGCTGTCAAGCCAGAGTGTACAAAGCTTAATTTCACTGAAGTTGGATGAAGATTGGAAGGTCTTAAAAAACCTGCACAAATCTAGTGGTTTCCTTTGAGGAGTGTTTCCAGCTGTTTGCTGTTTTCCAATTTTAGATTACATTTTTGCACCTACTTGAGAAGTTTGGGTTTTGTCCACTATGTAAATCATCGTGCTGCTTCCTTGGAATTAGTAATACCAAAAAGAATGTCTTATGTCTGTTTTGTTTATCTTTTGAACAGAACAAAAGAATCCTTTCATGTGGTAATTATCCCTAATGGCAAATAACAGTAAATAACTGTGTAAATTTCTTGAATAAGATTTAAACAATGCTATAGAGGAAGAGTCTTCTGGATGTAATTGAATGTGGTAGTGGTAGATATAGGACAACCTCCTTGCTCTAAGAACTTGGTTTTTCAGAGCCGAAATAAACTATGTTGTGACAATATTCTTGTGAATACATTGACTTCTTATTGAGGGATTGTCACAAAAGAAGGATGGACTGTGCTATCATGGGCTTTTGCAGTAGTGGAAGTGCTGGAGGCAGGATTTGTACCTTGCATCTGCAGTTGAGCTGGTGGGAAGAGAAAAGGAAACAGGATTCACCTTGGGGAGTTGCTGTAGTTAATTAGTGTGGCAGCCACATCCTTCATGTTGTCCAAATATGCTTTCACTGGAGTTCTAAGCTTTCTGATTTGTAACATCTGTTTAGTGTCCAACTTAAGAAATGACTGCATATTTGACTCTTCTGATAGATGGGGAAGCTGAAGTGCCTGGTTTTGACATCTTTAATACTGTCTGTTAAAAAGAAGTCTTTGTAGAGATGTAGATTATCATTAGCAGGCTTGTTGGCCTTGGTTACTGGCTAAGTGTTTCACTTCATGTTGTCAGTCTTGTGTTATTTGGCACATACATTTCATGTAGAAAGGAGGATGAATGAAATAGATTTTTAAAAGTGCTGCAGTGAGTGAAATGGACATGTTGGTATTTGTGTACAAGTGTATGGCAGATCTAGTCATAGTAGCAAAGAATTGTGGCCCATTTGAGGCTAAGACAGAGAGAGAAAAATGAAGTTTAAGCAATATGTGTGATACTGAACCTCTTGTGAGCCTAAAGGGTGAGCTTCCAAGAGCACTCAAGAAATGTCTGTGCTGTGGTTGTTTAGTTTTTGCTATAGCCATGCAAACATACTATAACTTTTCTGTTTCTCGGTTAAGAGTTAGTGTTTAATGAACGCAGTTCAGCTCCTCAGTGTTCATGCAGTTCCCTGAACTTTTCCCACTGCTTTTTTTCTTCTATGAGCAACATCAGCAGGTTCCTGTCCTTGTAAAGTCTTAAGTTTTAAAACATTTTCTGTAACTTAAGAGACTGCAAGTTAATAGCACATCACAGTATTTATCCCAGAAATGGTTAAAATATTTGTTATATAATATTATCAGCAATATAGTTGTTCTAATCTTTATCTTGTGCCAGATACTAGTGCTTTTTCCAGCTCCTCCCGTGTGAAAGCTCCTTCTGGGTTATTTCTACTGGAACTTTTGCAAAGTTGCCCTCCTTAACTTACATTACGTCCCTCAACCTTTTGCTTTCTCTACTAATGTGTTGTGCTGGTTTAAAGGTAAACCAGCAGGAGAAATGAACCCCGCTCAAGAGAAATTACAAGTCAGAGTAACAATTTACTAACAAGATTACAATAAATACAATGACACAGAGAACTGTTTTTAAACCCACAAAACCAGATGTATAACCCAGAACCTTGGGGCACAAACAGAATGGTGTTCATTAGCCCCTGTGCTGAGCGCCACGTGGTCCCCCTGAGTGCAAAGTAAAAGGAAAGGAAACTTGTTGATGAGGATGATGGCAGCAGTTCTTTTGAAGTAATGATTGCAGTCTGGTCAAGAGTGGCAGTCACAGTCCTCTTGAGGTTCTGGTCCTCCTCTGGATCCAACGAGTGGTACCAGAAGTCCCCAGACCCGAAGATTATATATGCTCAGGTTCAGGTGGGAGTGCCCAGTACCTCTCCCAGGGCAGGGAGTTTCACAATGGATGATTTAACTCCATGAGTCATGGGATATTTTTGGAATCTTTCATGGTCTAGGTCCTTGCAGCTGCCTATTGTGCCATTGCCTAGTGGCCCATTAGCAAACAGGACCCTTCAGGCTGGGTGTGAAGGTGCTGATGCCTCCACAGAGGGCAGTTATCACAGCTGAGTCATTGGTGTGAAGAAAAAGGAACACTCCCCTGCCTCACAGGTCCTTTAACACCCAGCTTGTAGCCTGAGGTGTCAGGTGTGCCCTGGGCAGCTGCTGCAAATGATCCATTATTAACAGTTCATGAGAAATGACATAGAGGGTGTAGAATACACAGTTTTGATTACACTCACATTGTGATAAACTGGTTCTGGCTGCTGTAACTAGGATATGTGCCTTTGTAGTCTTCAGAGACATTCTTCCCTGTTTGATCACTGACTTTTATACTGTTAACCAATGATTCAGTGTTTTTTGGCCTAAATGTAGTGTCCCTTACTTATCTCTTCTCCAAGTTAGAAAGTTCTGGCATTTTTATGATCATTTCATGTCCTGCTCATTCTTGCTGCAAGCCGCTGTGCTGTGTGCTAGTTTTGGGCATAACCTGGTGTATATACCTTTGATTCTTGCTGCTTGGCATCTGCCTTCTTGACAAATTCAGCTCTCTTTTAATCTTCACACCTCAATCACTGAAAGCTGTTGAAGGAGACAAGTATATTCACAGGTAGCTGAAGTATGTCATGAATGTGTTGGTGCTACCAGCTTACTCTGTCCTAACCTTTTAAGCCTTACTCTGGCATCCTTTTTGTAGTGAATGTGTTAAACTATGTTACCCTCAACTAGCCTGGCCTCAGGTAGTAGACTTTGCCTAGCTGCACTGACCTCTGGGTGAATATCATGTTATGTATGCAGTTGCTTATCCTAATACCTTGATAATTAGCTCCTTAATTGTACAGTTTTTTCACGTAGGGAGTGATTCAGAAAACCTACAAATTCTGGAGAGATCATACAATTGGGTTCTCTGTGTTTCTTCGTTTCTGTGTCACATATATGTGGAGGGTATAATGACTTTCCCGACTGCAAGCAAAATTCACGCTATACTCAAAATGTCTTTGAATTCTTCCTTCATTTTGCCTAGTAACAAATAGTAAAGGCTGGGTTAAGGTCTTTTGTCACTTATGTATGACTTCACAACAAAGTTTTACAGTCTAAACTAGCGATCGGCATGTGCAGTAAATGCACTTGACTCCCTTTTTTGAGCAGTACTAACACTTAGTCTTTTGAATTTGCTTAGAGTGTTATATCTTCAGGTTTTCTATTTGGAATTAATTGGAATTTTAAGCTCACAAGAGACAGAATTTTTGATGCAAGAGCCCACCAATAGATACAATGGCTTTTTGGAAGACAACTAGCCTCAATAAAAAACCCAAATTTGCTTGTTTGGAGTAGTTAGTCCATATATTGGATCACTGTAATGAATTACACCTTTTTGAGACAAGAGCACAGGTAGAGAGCAGTATTGTAATGAATTTCCTTATTAAAAGTAAACTGTGTCATGTGTTTTATGACTCTGCAGGAAGAGCATCTGGATATGTATGTAAATCCCATGTTTACACTGATTACATCTTTGGAATTAGATCTTACTTTGCTTTGCAGTCGGTTATATGGTTCCTCTCCTGGGTAACTGTGGTGCTCTTACTTAAAACTTAACAGAAATCAGCAAGCTGAAAAAAAGAAGACATTTTAGGGAAGGCTTTTAGAAGGTTTCCAGGTTCTAATGAACAATTGTTGTTCAAGGCTTGTGGCCCTTCCTATTTCTTGTCACACACATGCCAGAATTAATTGATAGTGCATTTTTAAAATTGTGGATTCAGAAGCTTTGCTACAACCTGGTAAGCTCAGCAAGTTTCTCCCAAATTATGCTTCTTTTAGAAAGAAGAAAAAATTAGGGCATAGTTATTTCTAGTTCTTGCACTGAACTTTTCTAAATTAACTGTTAAATTGAGCAGACGTTAGAAATGTGTTTTCTGTATTCATGGATTTCAATTGAATGTGTGTAGCTGGGGAGCTGTTCTTTTACTGTACCGTTTATTTTCTGCTAGTATACGTACCTCCTGCTGAATATAAAATGACTTTTCATATTCTGATGTTACAAGTGAGAAGGTTGCAAATGCACATTAAAAAAAAAAAACCAAACAAACAGACTGATATATTTTCTTCCTAATTCTCCAAATAGGCAGACAGCAGTATGATTTTGGAATAATTTCATTTTCTACTGCCTCAATATAACCCTAAAGCAAGTGGACAGTATAGTATGTTCTTGCATTCTCACTTGTGGGTTACATGCTATCCTTACAAGTGGCCAAAACAACTGAATTTGGGAGGAAAAAGTAATAATTGTATTGCTATCAGTTGAGACAATTCTGGTTGTGCAACTGAAGATTAGAGGCAGTGAGCACAGACTTAAACATAGGGGCATCCTTCTGAACATTAGGAGACTGTGAGGGGGGCTGTGCTTTGGCACAGGGTGCCCAGGGAGATTGTGGCATCTCCCACCTTGGAGATACTCACAAGCCACCTGGATATCATGCTGAGCAACCTGCTCTGGGTAGTCTGACTTGAGCAAGGGGGCTGAAGAAGATGACGTCCAGAGGTCCCTTCCTTTCCAACACCAGCTATTCTGTGATTCTTTAGGCTTTTTCACAGCAGACTTGTTTCCATAGTAGTCAGCAATGATAGTGAATTATTTCTTCCACATTTAAAAAGCTGTCAATGTTTTTCTCTGAAACATGAAATGGAAAGTTGCTACCTCCAAAAAAATGTTCTCTTTCTTCCATAAGTATTTTCTTTTCTAATACTTGGAAGGCATTTCAAAGAAAAATATTTGACCGGAAATTGATTTAAACCAACTTCAGAAGGTGAAAATCAGTTATTGTTAAGCTTCTGTTGAAGGCTGTAGATGAAGGTCACTTTAGGTAAACCAACCTAACTTTTGCTTTGTAGAAGGCATCTTCCCGTAATAAGCTCTTTGGAGAAGAGGGAAAGCTGAAGCAAATACATATTTCTGTTAAAGCATTTGCACCTTGGTAATATATTTGGCAAATTTGAACTTTAATGTTATTTCAGAATGTCAACTGCTGCTCTAATTTGGAATTTAAATAAGAATTGACAACTTTTCACAGACCAGAAATACTGTTTTCTGACTGTCTTTTGTAACATATCACAAGAATTTCACAAAGGAAGGTGAGAGGTAGGCTTTGATTGAATGACTTTGATTTGAATTTGTCATCTTATTCGTAACTTTTTCTATTGCTGAGAAGCATAAGCCCTTAAAAGCTTTGTCAGTAAGCAAGTGTAGCCTAACTTTCAACCCACTGAAAAAATTCCCACTCCACGAAGAGAGAAGAAGTGACACAAAATTTCCTACGGTGAGAGTGAGAACTACTTTGTGGACAACAGAAACCCTCTAAGCTTTTAGCTGGCTCAAAAAAAAAAAAAAAGGTGTAAAGCAAACCAGTGGGCTTTATTGAAGAATCGTTTTGTTATGACAGTCTTTTTGAAGGCAAGGTCGTATGCTTGCTTTCCCATTGAGATGATAAGGTTTTAAAGCTCCTCAGTTTTATGGGTGGACAAAAGTAGTAGCTTCCAGGAAAAAAAGAAAAAAGTTTTTTAAAAAATGTGGTATTTTTGATGAATTAGAAGTGCATATTCTGCCCCTGAAGTGCCAAATAGATGAGGTGGTCCAGCCAAGGCACACATTCAGATGTGTCAGCAGTGTAAATTGCTGATCATTGAGGAAATACTGTTCGTGTGTGTTCTTTCATTCAGTGCTGAGGTAGCACTTTACCTTGCAAAAACTTTCTACCTTCAATATGAAAGAAGAGCTGCTAGGAAAAAAAACCCCATGTCATTCCAGAGAAATGTACAGGGGAAAAAAAAAAGATATCTGTTTGGCCATTTTTACTTACTGTCACCTCTCCATGTAACTTTTGTGAAATTCCGTGTATGAATTTTAGGTTTTAGCAGCAAAAATGATTGGAGGGTGAAGTGGGTGGGCTGGCTGTCTGAGAAGCAGTTTGCTATCTGCACTTGGCATGGGCAGCCTGTTCAGCAGGGCTTTTGAAATGAAACGAACTCTGGATATTTTTGCAGAGCTAGTCTGCAACACTGACAGAAAAGTACCTAGACAAAAGTGAAGCTGAGAAGAGTTAACCACATCAGACCTTGCAACAGCCATGAGATCTTTAGTCTTAGAGAAAACAAATTCATCTTGGTTATCCAAGGCGGTGTGTTAGTGAATAAGGTGAACACCTTTCACATGCTGTGGAAATCCACTGATCACTTCTGACCTGCCTGTTTTGTGAATTGCTGCCAACAAAAGTATTAGCTGGAAGTCCTGTGTTTGATAACTGTCCATTGCAGCTAGTCTGACGCTGGAAGTTGTTCAGAAGGTACAGGGAAAGCAAAGAGGGGTTTTGTGTGTGTGTCACTGTTGGACTTCTGTTTCTTTGTGATACACTAACTTTTTGATATTGTTTGGCTTATCAGATCAAATGTAATCAAATGTTGGGAACATCGGTGAGAGTAGAATTTGTGTTAGAAGTAATCTAAAACATTTTATTCTTTTTAGAAACCAAATGTTCATGTTTTGCAATAGCTTTGAAGGTTTATGTCAGACTGCTCATGTCCTATAGGAGAAATTGAGCAAATCAAAATGGTTCATAATTCTGTTGTACTGGTATTTCCTTTGAGCTCTCACCTTAAGAATGTGCTACTAAAATTCTGCTTCAACAGTTGAGGAATATTAGTTGCCTTTTGGATAAACTGGTGCTCCAGCTGACCTGGAGTGCAGTGGCAGAATCTCGACTGAGCTCTTAAAAACTGCTCCCTGAGGTTTTTCTGCCCACAAGCATGTCACATACATGGTTATTTGATTTGCATGTAGCATTTTGTTTCCAATGGCTATTATCTTCCTTTGCATGGTACATCCACTGGCAGATTTATTAAACCGTGGAATTTCCAGCAGCCTACAGCAGGCTTGTACACTGCAGCTACTTCGCAGTGACTGACTACTGCCATGGTGTAGCAGCTTTTGAAAGTGCTGCAGGTGAAGTGCTGTGTGCCCTTCAGTATTCAAAAGGATTTATAGTCAGATCAGATTTTCGTGCAGTATTTTACTGCTCTTTACCAACACAACCTCCACTTCTTTCAATGGCAGAGTTTTTGTATTTTAGTAGAAAATGTTATTCTAATATGTAAAATACTTATGAAGTGTTGGTGAATGTGAAAAACACCAGTATGGACTGCATTACTAAAAAGATATTTCTGATATTGGTCTGTGTCAGGGAAAAGCCTTTTCTAATGTTCTAAATCTTTGCCAAAGTGAAAGAGAGTCTCCAAACAAAGTAGGGGACTGCCAGTTTAACTTTAGGACACAAGCACAGAAATTCGCGGTGTTTTCCCAAGGGTGAAACATACTTCTGCTGTTGATATGTTTTTGTGAATTTTTTACATTGCATGGAATATTTTTTAAGAAGGGAAAGAAGGTAAGAGTAGGAGTTAAAAGTACATTACCATCCATAAAAAAATTTCCCTCCCTAATTAAAAAAACAACTTGTCTTTATCCATAATCAATTAGAAACTTTTCTTTTACTTACCCTCCCATTCCCAGACATCCTCTAACTGGTCAGATAGTTTTTCTAACAGATATCAAAATTTTGCTTCTA
>VWZF01000629.1:0-30911 GCA_013396755.1 Sclerurus mexicanus | reverse complement strand
TTGCACTCTTACTTCCGAGGTGTGCAAAAGCAGGGATGACACTAGGAGCATGGTTATGTAGTATTTACTTGCTTCCTAATCAAGGATGGGTTGGAGAGGGGAAGGTTGGGGGGTTGTGGAGGTTTTGATTACTGTGGCATTTGTGAATTAGACAGGAGTCTCGGGCAGGTCCTGTAGGTGGCCTCAGCGACCCAGCCTGGGAGTGTCATGGTCTAGAATCTTGAAGAACCTGGCTGGCAGTCCACCAGGGCAGAGGAGATTGCTAAGGTGAGGGACCAGTGGAACTCACTGAAACACTGTCAAAACCAAACGATTTTGACTAATTGGCAAATTCCAATTCAAGTAATGCTGTGTTTTTCCTAATCTGCTCTACTTCTGACCTTCACATTATGCTTTGTGTTATCTTGTCTTCTGCTTTCTGTCAGCCCAAATGGCTCACTTCAGTAACTGATTTCTATTGTCACTGAAATAATATATGAGACCTTTCTGTGTCAGGTGCAGTATTTTTCAACTTTCAAAGCCTTTGGATTTTTTGTTGAAGTCCTTAGTCTCTCTCCCTCTCTCTCCCTTAAGCTTAGTGTTTTCTGTTTGGCAGAAAACAGGAAAAATAGTTATCACTCAAATCTTAGCTGAGTGAACTCTCCTGAAGTTGCTAACTATGCTATGGGTTTATATTTTTGAGTGTGGCACAGGTTTATATATTGTTTTTATTAATTAGGGGTCTTGCTTTTTGTTAAGAGGTCTATGTTTTGTGAGGAAAAACACATTTAAAAGAAAAATGCATGCAAATAAGCTGAGCTCTATCACGTGTTTTTCAATATTGTCTGAAAGTTAAATATGCTTGACAGTAGCAGCTGTGTAAATCAAAATGCTGTTGAGTTTTCTTTGGTGACCATGCAAACCAAAAACGTTGAGAAATCAAGTGTGTGTTTATAGTAGCAATCTTTGCTTGCACAGGAAGTTCTCACTCATTATGGAGCAGTTAATTGAGCAGATCTATGCAAGATTGTAGATCTGGTGGTAAGCCCTCATACTTTGAGAGTTTTAAACTTGTGTTACTTTAGGCATATACTCTAGATGTGTGCAGTGCCAGAGAGGATTGAAGACTGAACCCTGTTGTCCATTCCTGTGAGTGAATTTCTTCACTTGCAGTGTCTGCTGGCCAAAAAGCAAACTTGAAAACTAAAGTACAGCAAGGTCATGTTAAAGCTCTTCATGTTACACCAAGTGAAGATACAAACCTTGGAGTACCAACACATACAGATTCTCTGATTGTGGGAGGAACTGACTTAGAAGTATTGGGGAGTCTCCTTAGCAATTTTTTTATTATTATTGTTTATGCATTACAAGGTTAGTAATGTGATCATGCAAGTTTCATAAAACATTTATAGCCTTCCGCACACCTTGGCTGGAGAATGAATTCCTTCTCTCCCTTTGATACAGATCTTTAATTAGTGATGAAAAGAATTAGAACAACACAGTGGTTCGTATTTTTGAAAGAAGTAGACTACATTAGTCTAAGTGAAATAAAGTATCTTGGAAGCTATTTTTGATGCCTCAGTATGAGAAAAAATTATGAAAAAGTGGACTGAGCTCAGTAGAGAACTATGAAACACCACAGAATCTGGAGTGCTTGCTTATAATCTGAGGAGAGGCTGAAGGACTGGGGCTTATTTGGCATGGAGAAAACACAAGTATAGAACATGGATATATAGTAGTAGTCTGCCTGTATTTGTAAAGCAGTTTCCTAACATGTGGATTCAGGCTCTTTACTTGGATATAAAGCAAGAGAATGAGAAAGAGTGATCATGATTTGAATCAGGTGATATGTCGAATACTTTAAAGTATTTTTATTAATAGCTTTTCATACTATTTTTGAATAATTTTTTTTAAATAATGGCTTTTCCTGTGGTGTTGCCCTTAAAGGGCTGTGACAGCAACCAGTATTTGCTTGGGATAATATAGCTTGGTCTGGAGTAAGTGCTTTCTTTAATTAGCCCAGAGTAATTATTATCAGTGTGTACACATCACAAAATGATCACAAAATATTGGAGTTGGAAGAAAAATTTTGAGATTGTCTAGTTCCAGTCTGTCTGCTGGAGCAGCGTCATCTAGAGTGGTTTGGCCAGGACTGTGTCCTTTTGTATTTTTTTAGTATCTCTAGATCCTGAAACTGATTTTAGGATAGCTACTGCTGTGAACTTTGTTATGGAGATAGGGCCTCTCTGTGACAGTGCAAGTCTTGTGGAAAAATGCTGAGTTGTGTGCTGCCGAGCCAATTAGACGTAATCTTCACCAGCTAGGTCAGACCCATTTTGAGTCTTCATTTGTACTGGACTTTCAGTGACTAACCACGTGTTTTTCCACAGCCTGTAATTCTAACATGTTCTGTGCATTTGACTACCACAGAGTTCTGTGAAGGTAGAAACTGGAATTAGTTGCCCTTCCTTCTCGAGTATGTGAATAAAACAAGGTTCCTTCTAGAGTCTTGTGAAGGTACGTGGATGAGTGAATGTGCAGGATCAGACATTGTTTCTATTACTGAACTATTCTGTATTTATTAGAGCCATTATTCTTAGCTTTCTGTTTCTTCCCAGTAGGAGAAGCATATGATCCTCAATGGTTAAGTGTTGTCAGATTTGCACAGAAAAAAATTGTGGAGTATACTGTGCATTCTAAATTCAAGTATTTTAAAATATCTATGTATGTAGTCATAAACTGTAATCAGCAGTTTGGAGGTGATTATTGTCTTTGTAAGGTAGAATTAACAAATAATACGTCAGTTTTGTTATGCTGTAGCTCTAGAAGTGCTGAAGTGTCTAGTAGTCCAACAGGTTTAAGTTGGGTCACTGTTATGAAAAAAACACCCCACACCAAAACCAACCAACCAAACAAAAAACTTAAAAAAACCCACCTCCCCCAAACCAAACAGCAAAAATACCCTAAAATAAAACACAAGCAAAACCCCCCAAATCAAGCAAGCAACACCCCCTCCTGAATGCATATGTCATTTCTTCATCAAAAGAGCCTGAAAAAGGATGGGCTTTTTTCTCCCAAATTCTTATGTGTTAGACTACTGTTATGTCTGATTATTTTGCTCTTCCCCATTTGTTTTTAAGCACAAGTTTATAGGCAGAATGCATTTCTTGCTTCTATGACTTTTACAGGTTGTATTTGTACTGTTGCTGTGAACTGTAACAATGACCTTTTATGTGTAACATTTCAAATGACCTTGCAGGAGTTTGAAATATTGTTTACTTTTAAGTATATGATGACAGTTGATGTATAGAGTCTTACTTTTTGCTACCTCCATCTGCTTCAGCAGGTCTTTTTTGATGACTTCTTTCTGTGTTTCTTTCACATATCAATTGTATAAGGAGAATGCTGTTTTTCTACTTCTATGTACAGTCACAAACCCACTGATGTAGATATGCACATAAAACCAAGAGTGTTTTTCACTTGTTCTTCTCTAATTCTATAGGATATTAGGTGCAATTTCTTAAAATTCCATGAATGTTTTGTCAGTGAGTTTTAGTAACTGAAATGCTTTTAACTGTTGAAAAGACAGAGTCAGACTTCCTTGCTGTTCCTTATCTACATAGGTGGTGAAATGGGTAACCCTCTGCTTATCTCAAACAAAAGGGAGCCTGATCTTAGTGTACAGATTTGATTTACTGACATTTTCTAGGTTGGAAAAGAAAATTAAGAAGAACTACAGTGTGCTTGCTGCCTTGGTTGTGTGTCAAGTATGGGTGTCACTTCAGGACCATTCTACTGATGTTATCAGCCTGCCAATGGGTGCCTTTCAACAGAGAGTGCTGCTTTGTGCACACAGGAAGGGAGCATTGTGAGGGCTTAATTTTTTCTTTTTTTTCTGCTCTCCAACTCTGCCAGATCAGAAGCCAGATCTGGCTTCTTTCAGACTAGCTTTTGGGCTGTCCTCATACAGAGCAGCAAGCCATGGCTCTCCTTAAAAATTCAAAAAGATGGAAGGATAGGATAGTAACATTCCCTTTCACAAGTGTATTCAGGCTCTCTGGTGTGCTTTGATAGTGACACTGTGCTATATAACATGAACTTAGTTTTGTAACTTGGAATATGTAGCCTGAGAATCTGGTCAGAAGAAGTCTATACAAATGGGCTCCTTGAGTAGCTGCATTCTCCTAGGGCAAAATGTGCGAAACTGTAGTGTTACATGTGCACCCTCTTATTGCAGTCATGTCCAGATGCTTTCCTTTCTGTGAGTAGGATAGTGTCACTTACTGATTATTTGGGGCATTAACAAGGTGGTTGTTGTGGAATCCTCTGTGCAATGTGTGTATTGCAGGTGAACTATAATGTGGATGCTTTCTCAGCTGTACTCATTTGGGAGTTGGACAGTGGGATCCAGACTTTGGTGTCCAGTCTGATACCCTGTAGCCTGCACTACTTTTCCTGACGTGTTGCTTATGCCACTTCTTGTCCAGGTGGTTTATACATCTACTGAATTACCTTGTGTGATGTCTAACTCTCTCAGAACGTGGGAGAAGTGACTGCTGTAGTACATTGAGATGGCAAAGTGCTTCTTGTACAAATGTGGTGGTAACGACAAAGCTTGTGCATGCAAAAAACCGTCAGATAGTAAACCAGTTTTGGTGGTATCGCAGCACACATTACATCTGTTGGTTTTGGTACATTTACCTCAGGGGGATCATCTCTCCTTCAAACTGATCTGTGTAGCCATGTTGGTGGAAAGATGTCATAGACCTGATCTTCAGACTCGGCTTTTGTCTTGCCAGGTTCGTTTTTCCAGCAGATGTTGGTTGTAACATCTGTTCTTTAGGCCTCCCAATCATTTTGTGGCTTCAAAGGCATATGCTAGATTCATGCAGCATCCTCATATTCCCATGAGGGAAAAACCTGTGATGGATCTAAGCTGCCTTAGGTTTTGCTGCTCATAACTTGGTTACTCTTAATGTCTGTTGTGAAACTTACACTGACATGGTTTGCAGCCCTCTCTGTGACTAACACGCTGAAAATATGAATCTGTTCAAACCTGACTCTGAGATCCTTGTCATAACCTTGGCTCTGGGAGCTCCCTGAAGCAGTTTCCAGTGTATACCAAGATGGCAGCCATCACTGACTGCAGCTGGACACTCTTGTGAAGGCTTGAATACAGCCGTATTCAGTGGTAAACAACTGAAATAAAAGCACCCCTGGAATCAGTCTTCTGAAACTAGTAAAAGAATGCTTTGTAGTTTTGGCAAATTTTTTGCTTTACTTCTAGGGAGGTGCTTGAGTATAATAGCCCTGGGTAGGAGATGCTGTACCACCAATTCTCTAGTGATATGAGCATGAGTAAGTAATTTTAAGGCAGTACGATACACAAGCAGAGTGATGTAGAGGTGGAAGGAGAGAAGACCTGTATGAAACTGAAAATTGCTCAGAAACTTTTAGTGAATGTTTCTGGACAATAGTACTGTAATGAGGGAGCAGCTGACATTTGCAGAATGCAAGTCTCTTCTCTCTGAGGGGTGGTGTTTGTCAGAACCTGAAGAGTACTGTCATGTCATGCTTTGAGACTGGGGAGGGTGCTGATGCTGAGGGCCTCTTAGCCCCAGCTGAGTTCTTCAGAGGTACCTACAGCAGCCAGAGAGAGCTTCAACAACAATTTTCAGGAACATTTGCAAATACTGTTCTTTTTAGAAAGGAAAGCCCTTTCTTTCTGTTTAATAAGGTGCGTTGTGGTTTGTGTGTTGGTGGATTTCAGTTGCAAATAGATTGGCTTGCAGTAATACTGACAGTTTGACAATTTAAAGAGCATTTTCTTTTCTAACTACTTGAGATTTGTATGAGTTTCTAATGGAGATTTTTCTGTTATTCTTACTTCGTAGCTTACAATAAACTATCTCTAAAAATAGTCTTTTCTGGATATTTGTCTCATTTATTTCATTGTTGTTTTACAAGTTTTCTTTAAAAAGGTGTTCAAAGTGAATGTAAGCTTAAGAACCTGGATTTATACTTCCACAGTCAGCTATTACCTGGAGGTTTCCTGTTAGAGGTGTGTGCTTTTGAATCCCATTCATCCTTTTCTCATCCCTCCATATGTTGTTGCCTGAATTTCTTTCAGCCGCAGTTAGAGATATATATGAGACTCCATATTAACGTCCTGCCAGATGACTAGCAGTAGAATGAGGACTACAGGAGCACAGTCACCTTCCATTTGTATGTTCAGAAACATTCGTGAAAAGAACTCACTTGTTCTATGATTTCCCTGAGGACTGAAATGGGTCTGACCGTTCTGCAGTTCCCCTAAAGACCTCTTGGTCTTTTGAGTTTTTTTTTAACCTAAGCTTGGTGTAACATTTGCTTTTGCCTAGGCATTAGGGGCCTCCCCAGTCTCTATGCTACTTCACATGTGAGAGAGAAAGAGTGCCTTAGCGTGGCATTGCCCATCTCTGTCAGTACCCTTGGATTCAGCAGGTCTTATCCCATGGATTTGTATGGATCAGGTTCTGTTATGTAATTTCTAAGTTATCATCAACTGATGGGCATTCCCTGAACCTCCTTGAACTTTGTCTGTAAGAACGGACACTGAAGGACTTGGCAGGTTAAAAACAGGCAGAGAAGACATCGAGTACCTCTGTCTGACCTGTTTCTGTTGACACTACATCACCTACACCATTCACTACCTATCCCATATTTTCAGTGGTAAGTCTCTTACTGTTCATGTAGCAGTAGAAACTCTTGTTATCCTTCTCATGCTTTCAAGTCTTACTTGCAGCTGAGCTTTGCCTTTCCTGATATGATTTCTGCATGTCCAGGCAATGTTTCTAAATTCCTGCTTTGCAACCTGCCCTTGCTTTCACCTCCTATATCCTGCCTTTTTGCAGTGGAGTTCCACTATGAGTTCTTTCCTAAGCTAGGCTGGTCTCCTGATAAATCTACTTGATTTCCTGAATATTGGGCTGGACTGTTCTTGTGTTTGGAGAATGTCCTCAAAGACCCGTCTGCTTTCTTGTGATCATTTACCCATTATTGCAGCTTTCAATGGGATCATACCTACCACTTTCTGAATGTTCACAGTCTGTATTCTGCTGCTCACCTTCCTCTCTTGCCCTCAGCATCTAGAACTTCCTAGGCTGTGACCACCACCACCGAGACTGCTATTTAGTACTGCCCAGCTGGTGAACAGCAGATGTGCTTAGCTGTACACCAGCCCAGGTTAGCATGTCCAGTACCTCTCTTAAGGGTATTCTTTCTAGAAATCTCTGTGCCAGTGTGTGTCCCCACCTGTTCTGTTGTTTTTCAAGATGTCAAGGAGATTAAAATCATTCACAAGAACCAAGGTTGTGCTCAAGAATAATCCTTAGGTTGTGTAGGGTGCTTCATCTACGTGGGAGGTCTGTAAGAAAGCCTTTTCTGGTATGATGCCACATTTCCTGACATCCTTTCTGATGTGAACCCACAAGCTCCCCAACCCAGCTGTTGTGAAAGAGCTCCATATATACAAACTAGTCTTTCACATTAAGGCATCCTTCACCTTGACCTTCCCTATCTGCATTTGCTGAAGACCATCTGTTTGTTCATCACAACTCGGTCATTCCTGCTGTGTCTCAGTTATTCCAGTCACATTGTGTGGTGACTGGATGCAGAGCTGTTACTCCTCCTCCTGCGTGTTCTCAGACTGCATGTGTTTCTGCATGTGCACTCAGACAGGGGCCTCTTCAGCCTGTACTGTTGCTCCTGAAGTGCCTCTTGTTCCTGCCACTCAGGGTCCTTTACTCTGTCTATTCCTATTCCCCAGTTCTTCTCTTAGTTGTAGAACAAAGTCTCCCTTTCCAGCTGGAGATTATGTGAGTTTAAGAGTAATTAAACTAGAAAAAAGATGGATGTATGGCCTTGACTAATGCTGCTTTGCAGGGGAATAAGTGGAAAGCATGATACCATGTGTCTGTTTACACTGTCTTCTGCCCTTTGCAATCACTGGTACCCGCTTGCCAAAATATTGTTGTGTTGGTTTATGTTTTTTGGGTTGTTAGTTGGTTTTGGGATTTTTTAAGACTTTTCAAGAAAAGGAGAGGGAAGTTTGGTTACTAAATTGAAATCTTAGAGTAGAATTAATAGTTTCATGAAACATGTTAAAATCTGTTCCCTTTACCAGTGCTGTAGTTAGAAATTGCTGCTCACTCTATTAACCTCATCCATGACAGAATTTATTACTTTGTGGTGAAAACATAATGTAGGCAGTAGAACTTGGCATTCCTGGCCAGGGCCCAAGGAAGTGCTAGTGTTTAGTTTCTTTGTTCCTTTTTTAATTTAAAAGCATGATTTCACTTTTATTTGAAAGACCCCAAGTAGTAGAGATTTTGTGGATTTGGCTCATGTTTGTGCATCCTGGAGCTATATTTTGTTTGTATACAAATTACTGGGTAATTAGTTCAATAATATGATCTAATTTGATTCCATTCTATGTACCCAGTGTTAAAATTCTATTTGAATGTTTTTCTGTTAACTAACAGTAAAGCTTATGTCAAGGGAGCGTATTAGGGATTTATTTTATACCCATTTGAATACATATTCATACTTCCTTAGAAACACGCAAACACAAAAACAGACTGAGCACAAACACAGTTTGTTGTAGCTGGAAAAATGGAACTGTGACTTTGTCAATTTCAGTTTGCCTATGTGTGCTCTCCACGGATTTCAGAGAGACAGGTAGCACAGCTTTGTGTTCCTGGGCTGGATCTCCTGCCATGTGAGCATCTGCACATTTCTGATTATTTTTCATTCTGTTAAGCTCTTGCTGCAGACACTGTGCAATAATGCAGTGATTTGAGCAGGTGATTCAAAGGAAGTCTCTATTTGTGAATTACTTTGCAAGAGGGTGTTGTTGAGAGAAGCCCATTCAGCAGATGCTTACTGTATAGTTGTAGGTAGTTCTGCATGAAGTTCTGGTTTTGTTTGCTAGCTTCTACAGTTTTGGTGAAGTGCAGGTGAACGTTTTGTACTCTTAAGTGGGCTTTAAAGTCTAGGTTGTGAAGAGAAAGCTGGAGTAAGACAATACTTTGTTTTGTAGTGAATCATTGTGTGTTGTATGACCAGAGTTTAGCTAGAATGAGTCTGCTGGTATGATTAGTAAAAACTGCCTCAGTCTCATATAAAAATTATCTTAATCTACCTTTGCTTTTGAAGCAAAGTAGAGTATATGAATTGCTTTTAATTTATGTTCATGTTTCTGTGTTGCCTTAGCCCTTTAAAGCTGATGGTAAAGTGATAGAGTTACAATTTGTGTCCCATTGTGTTCAGGCAACTCTCAAGTTTTACAAACTATCAAACAGGCAGGTGTAGTTACACATACACACACACAAACACACACACACACTTTTAATGAAATAAAAAAGTGAGCTCTCTGCTGTCCATGTGGGATTTTAGTGCACATTTGGTAGCTGAAGTCACTTTGCTTTCTGCTTAACATCTGATAAGCCCATCCAATACAAACCATAATACTCTTAGTTTTACTGTGAGTTTTAGTTTCCTTGTAGTGCAAAGTGGAACAGCACTGGGAAATGTTCATGGGAGAACTGTGCAATGCATGTTTTGTGAATGAAAGATTTGTGGCTACTTGATTTTCTATCCCTTTATTTTTCCTAAGAATAGTGAAGTGCAAGACTCTTTTTATTATATTAAAGGGCAGTTCTGCATTGGGAAACCTATGTTTGTCTGTTTCTCTAGGTTATAGACTTAAAGTAGATGCAGTCTTTTGGACAGAGAGAAAAAAATTTCCTGATATTAATAATATTTTTTTTATGCTTAAAAAAGTAAGCTGTTGTCTAAGTTATTCTCATGCTATCCCTCTGTTATAGTAAGTGAGGGGAGGCAGGGGGATATACTCTGTTCTTACCAGAAAGTTGTACTGTGGCAACTTTTATCAAAGTTGCTCCAGATGAGACAATTTCATTTACAATTGATCTTGGTAATGTTAAGCCAGCTTTTCAGGAGGTGTTTCTTTGGTGAGTTGGTGACTGCTGAGCATGGAATTAAACAATGTCTGAGAAGACTATGGATGTGTAGAGAGGGGTATTTTTGCTTTTGTATGAGGAGTCACCAGGCAGGTCTGTTGGAGACTGATGAAGGAAGGTAGCTGTAAGATCCTGGTCTTTCTGTGCAGATTCTTCATCAGAGATCACTCCCATCATTGTGCTGATGACTGCAGGAGGAGTTTGGAGGTAGCAAAGAAAGGCTCAACACCTGTGTGGTGCCTGGTCATGTATGTATGCACGCACTGCTGCATAGACAAGAGTGTATTTGAGAGGAGCCTGGTAAGTGGAAAAGTTCCCAAATGCCAGTCATTTCTAAGTTAAATACTTGACCCATTTAACAGTTTGAATATTTTGACAGGATCATTTTTAATAATCAACTTCTAGTCACTTAAAAGTAGTTATATTATGGTCTCATAATGGCTCAATTGAAAGGTCTTTTGTTTATTTGGTGGTGCTTCTAGAACCCACCCAACCCCAGTAAGAAATTAGCAAGGTGCTTTGAATTTCAGAGACACAATTCACTTAGGTTTTGCAACTTCATACCTTGAAAACAAATGCTGTTTTAAGTAAAAATAAGATGTCTCTTGCTTTGTTGTTGGTTTTACTTAGCACATGGGCCTTGCCTCTTGCTTCTTTTGAATTTTTGAAGGTTTTGCATGCTTTCTGTCCATCATTAACATGAGGGTAAAAAGCCTCAAGCAAGACCTGTAGGCCACCACAAAAATGTCTTCACATGGAAACTGGGTTAGGTTGGTTGTAATTAATTCCAGTTGCAAAATAGGGTACCTTTTTAATTTATGTTTTTCAGTTTGACTTTGGACCATTTATCTAAAGTAAACTTGAATCTTACTAGTCAATAACTATATTTCCTACTGAACATAACATTTGAACTCTATTTGCTAAATTCTGTGAAGATGACAGGCACATTTAAGTAATTTATATAGCTGCATGTTTTATTGGCTTCTTTTGTTCTGTGTTTTAGTCTTTTGGGCAAGTGCATGGTCTATTTTGTTTTCCTTGATGAAATTAGTTTTTATTTCTTAATTGATGTTGTGTTCTTCTTGAATAGAAAAATAATGAAATTAAATTTAGACAACAAGCTTGTTAATACAGTCTTAAAAGGCAGACGTGTTTACATGTCAGTATACTGAGAATAAATCAGCTTTGGAAAATCAGGAAAA
Source organism: Sclerurus mexicanus (assembly GCA_013396755.1). Classification (NCBI taxonomy): domain Eukaryota; kingdom Metazoa; phylum Chordata; class Aves; order Passeriformes; family Furnariidae; genus Sclerurus; species Sclerurus mexicanus. Next base: position 19,708 of record VWZF01000629.1, on the reverse strand, counting down.
TGTAAACAAAGTTATTTGGGGAGATGTAAAAGTAACAATTATTTCCTTGATATGTAGTATTTGTAGAACCAGTGATTTAATACTCACTTGCACTTTGCCTTCTTTTTCCAATATACAAAAATTAGATTGTTTTGTCCTAAAATTTGTCATAAATTTCCTAACTTCAAATGAGTAAGCTAGTAAACTCTTTTCAACAGAAAGGAGGAAAAAAGACAGCAGCTTTGGAAAGAACACCTCAAGCATTTCTGACTTCCTTCAGAGGCTTGACTGATCCTAAAACTTCAGGACTAATATACACCCTTTGAAATACTCAATTTTTTTTTCCATTCTCAACAACTTAAGTTTCAATTTCAAGTATGTTTGAAAATAGCTTTTGACTAAGGTGAAATTTAGTGTCTTAATTTATATTTATGTATTTTACCTGCTAATTTCTGCTGTTCAAAGACTCTTCCTTGGATCAGGGATTGTAATCAAGGTTGTGTATACAATCTTTACGTTGATTCATTGTGATTTTTCTTGGGCAGTGTATTACTGTGACATTTGGTTGTTCTGCATTTGTCATCCTTTGTTAGCAAAGGGTTTGGAATGGAGATGCTCTCTTGAGAACTTCTTAGTAATCTTATCTTTTAAGATACTGCTAAGCTGAATGTACAGTCCAAAAGGACTGTGTGGCTGTTTGAGTCTCAGGAGACCTCCAGATGGAAGAATCTTTCCGTTATCTGTGAATTAATGAGAAACTGCCTGTGTACTGCATATTTTACAGAAGCAAAAGGGACCTAACCTTTAGCCTTGTTATCATCCATTCTATTAGTTTTGATCTTGGCAATGTTAGGCCATTTGATTCCGAATTTTTAACATAGACAGATGGGTGCAACCCAGCTTGTGTTGCTTGAATAGATACTTAGTAGTAGTAGGTAAATTACATTTCTAATGGATATTAACTGCCATGATTTCAGAATAGCATGTTAGTCAGAGCTAATTTTATTAAAGTGCTTTTTCCAAAAAAAAAAGTTTCTTTTCTGTTGAGAACCTTAGGTGAGTTTTGGAAAATGCAAGTATTATCAGAAGGGAAAATTTTAGTGAAGTTCAAATTTGTTATGAAAAGCAGAGGGCTGAGAATGGCCGGACAAATTTATGAGGGATGGATCTATCACTGTTCACACCTGATACCATCCACATGCAACCTGCACATCAGCAGTGCCAGAACTATTGGTTGTTGTGAGCTGACAGGCGGTGCGTAAAGAAGGAGAAATTAAGTGTTTTCTTCTGTGATCACTCCAGACAGAATTGCTATTGACCAGCACTGGGACAAGATTTGCTGTTTGTCCTTAAGTAGCAGAGTTTCCTTACTAGAGCTACTAGTGTCTAATGAAGGAAAAATAGATGTGAACATCAAATTTTCATTTAGTTTCTCAGTTTGCTCCCGTTTACAAAATTAACCCATTCATGGCTGACAGGCTTCTAATCTCAGTGCTGGATATGCATCAAAAGAGTGTTTCTATTAACTTCTAATAAACTTGCCAAGACTTGGTACCTTATGGAATATGGATAGGCCAAACAATTTCTGTATTTTTAAGAGAGAAAAGGCAACACAATGCAGAAATAATGATTAAAAAAAACCCATAATTCAAAAATACTGAGAATTTGCCTTATATCAGTACTCAATATGGCAGTATGGACATTTTGCCTACACTGAAAAAGAAGCACGTTTAACCCTGGAAGCTTTTCACATCCATTCTAGTGCATATGGTTGTTTCTATACCATGTATCAGAAGGGTTTTTATGTCAGTTGGTATTGCTGGAGAATCTAAAGTGAATTATCTGCTCTGAAAACAGTTGAAGAAATGGTCTTGTGAGGTGAACAGTTTTGAGCAGCAGGACGTGGTGCTTGGTGTAATGTGCATTAAGTGTTGACTGGTTGCCTTTTCACACAGATACAGGGAGGATTGATAGGTAAAAAAACTACTGTAATCTCTTTGATTTTTTTTAAATTTTGAAATAGAAGTTGAATATCTAAAAAAAATCAGAGAGTGGTATTTACTTGAAAAAAGAGTTCTTTTTGTAGATGAAGTATGTGTCTTAATTCCCTGATATCTGGCCTGGTAAGAGTGCAATAGTTCCCTAGAAAAAGAAAGATAGCATTCAGTTTTTCATAGCTTTTTTCCCCGAAATGTGTCACATTGGATAGGATTTTTCCAGTGATACATTTAGAAAGACTTGAGAAGATGTGTTCTGCAATCTCCAGAGACCAGGACAGACTGAAATGCATTTTGGCTAAGAAAGTTAACAGTATCCTGGACTGCTAAAGAGAAGTGTGGCCACTGAGGGAGTTGGTTTTGCTCATAAACTCTGCTCTCATGAGACTACTGCGTCCAGGTCTGAGGGCATCAGTACACGAAAGGCATAGACTTGTTGGAGGAGGGCCAGGAGAGAGCCACAAAAATTGTCAAGAGTGCTGGAACATCTCTCCTGTGAGGAAAGGCTGAGAGAGCTGGGTTGTTTAGTGTGGAGAAGAGAAACCTTATTGTGACCTTTGAATACTTAAAGGGGGCTTAAAAGAGAGACTTTTTCCCAAGGCTTGAAGTGACAGAACAGAGAGCAAAGGTTCTAAATGTAAGTTTTTTGGAGTACTTTTTCATTAAAAAAAATTGCAGTTATGTAATGCGCTCTTCAGAGTTGCAAGTTGGCAGAGCCTTGGACTTCGGTGCCACTATTCTGATTTACTACCCCCATGGATGTACATTTAAATTAGAGAAGAGCCTTTAAAACTCACCATCATCAAAAAAGAAATCAGATTCTTAAAAATGCTGGAAATCTAAAGCAAGAGACCTGACATTTTCTGTCTCTGGTTGTTGGCTGATTTCCTTATAGTTTTAACTGTGGGTTATACCTGTTATAACTAAAACTGAGGACTTCATATATATACCAGTTGATGTCCTTCCTCAGAATAGAAAGTGTAGAAGAAAGATATTATGCAAATGAGCATAGCGTAGACAAGAGCAAGTGGGATATAGATGATGACAAGGTCAGGGAGTTGTGGAGATGCCTAGACATCCTGGGAAAGGAATACCAAGATCGCATGAAGTAGTACATAGTGCATCTTGCTTTTAAAAAACAGAGTAGAAAAAAGGAATTGTAAGGAATTGCCCATGGAAAGCATAACAAATGAGAAAAAGCTTGATGTAATTTACTTACTGAATGGTACTCCAAGAAAGAAAAACCTGTTTTTCCAGAGAAACATTCATCTGTGTAGGTATCAAATGTGCTTTGTATTTTCTCAGAATTTTTGACTTACTGGTTACAATGATACTTATGCTTGTGATAAACCAAGATGAGGTTCTCTCTTTGTGAAAACCTTGTCAGCTTAAGACATGAAATATCCAGAAAGGGAGGGAGGAAAATTGATATTGTGGAATTGAAATCTCTATTTTCATTTACTACATGCAGAACTGGGATACAAGAGGGGTGCTATCAATCTTCTTTTCCTCCCAAGTAACTTCTGTGTTATTATCATAGCTTGATTTGTTCAGGGGGGAGAAATATTCCTACATATTTCCATGATTTTTCAAAAAGTTGGTGCGGTGTCTCTGGCTGCTAATGATCTTATACTCTACACATGTGAGAAAAAGACATATAAAATGTTGATCATTAATATAGTTTTCTTTGAAACAAGATTGGGACAAATGCTTACTCACTGGAATGAGACCAAGAAAGACAGGAAGAGAGAAAGTTACTTCATGGCCTGTCAGATGTAAATTAACTTTTTCAATTTGTCTGGGCAAGTCACTCCTACTCGTGAACAATGTAAATTGTAATTGTAAGTGCTTAATCTGCTGCAGGAGGGTGAGGGTTTTGGAGAATTCTTGCACAGTAATGGAGCACTACTTAACTCTCACTTCTCTGGCTTCTCTGAGGCCTATTTTGATTGTGTTCAGGTTTTGTCATTTTATTCAATAAGTTGTCTTTAAGGAGAGCTTGGGCTCTGTCTCCCTTGAAATAATTCTCTAGAGTTGGCTTGAATATGCCAACTATATATATATTTCAGCTATAACCATACTTTCAGAACTGATCGTGTTTCAAACAGATATTTTCAAGGTCAGTTCCTAAGTAGGCAGTGCCTCATTGTTAGCATTTGTTTTATGGTTAAGTTGAATATGGCAGTGAAAATATAAAAACAAACCAAAAAGAATAAGTCATTGAGGTACATTTAAAATTTTGGTTCCAGGATTTCACTGACATTGTTTCTTAATAAAAGTGGGAAATTGGAAAAAGTTGATCATAAATGCATGCTCTAGATTGCTCTTTCCTCTTTGTGTCAAAGACTGCAAGAGTCAAGACAGCATCGCCAGTATTTTTGCCACTGAAACTTTCTCTTCTCCAGGCTAGGCTGTATGGGAGCTTTAAGGCTTTTATTAAAAAAAAACAAAAACAAACAAAAAAAAACCCCATCACCCTGCCAAAAAAACCCCAAACAACCAACTGGTTTTTTTGGGTTTTGTTTGTTTGGTTGTTGTTTTTGTTGTAATTATGGCAGGTTTATGCTGGTGACAATAGATTCAAACCACAGGAAGCACTTTATTCATTGCATCCAGAAAGTTGCTAGAGTCTGCATACTCAGTCTTTGATTTTTCAGAGACTAAATGAGATTCTCCAGAGAAGATGACTTTCAAGAAAACCAGTTTAATAGTCCAGTTACAAACAGAACAAATGGCTTGGATTTTCAGGTAGCTTTCGAAAAATAGCTTATATTTAGGAGGCTCAGAAATTCAGGACAACTGAATCTTCAAAACTATTAGTATAAATTCCTATAAGGATGGAAATAGAGCAGTGCTGAGGGTATCTGTGTGATCTTATCTGCTCATACCTGGCTTTTAATGCAGTTGTGCTTGGTATTTGCATATCTTGCTTCAGCTCCCACACAGCAGATGATGAAAACTGAACTCCAGGACAAGATTAAAAGATTTTATTTTTTAAAATCCTTTGTGGCTTGCCAGTTTTTTTTGCTCTAGAATCGATTTACTTTCAGCAAAACCCAGCCTTGAGTTATTGAAATACTTGTCTTCTATCCTTCTCTAGCTATTTGCATATGCTTTAAAGTAACTGTGCTTGGATACCTTTTGGGCTTATGGTTCTGCCATTAGTCTCCTTTTGGAAGATGACAAGAACAGGAAAAAAATTCCCTTCTTTCTGAGTAGATACTGAACATACTGGAGGAGAGGGTCTTTATGAAAAGGCACCGCTATGTTTTGGCTCCTGGGTAGTATTTTCTGGGGTGGGTCTCACCCACACTATCTGTCTGTATAAATTAATGTTATGCTTCACTCTGGAATGGCATTAAATGTGCATATGCAGGGTGCGAGCACCTTTTACTAGACTGTACTTGCAGAGTAGCAAACCTGATGAAACAGCCTTCAGGGAACAGCCAAGAAACTCTGTGACGAACCTCCAAGCAAAGCTGCCACAGGGACCAGGCACCATAACCTGGAGATGCTGTTCAGAGTTTGTTGGCAATAGTGTCAGTCTCTTGCAGCATTTTAATGCAGAAAAGGAGTTTCCTTTTAGCTTGTTGATAAACTCTGAGTTATTTTTGTTACATATCAGAGATAACTCCAGGGTAGGAGCTGCAAATCTTACTGTGTTGCAGGGGAGAATAGAATGGAAAATAAAACATTGCTTGTCTTAAAACATCAACCTTTGTGTCTCAATGTTCTTTGTAGGTAGGTATTGTAAGAATCCTGTAATATAGCATTTAAGAGGAAGCATGTTTTTGTGCTATAGCAGCAGAGGTAGTATGTTTCAAGCTGAAATTTAAGGTTTTTTTCAGTTCTTCAGAAAATCACCTCAGAATAATTTTATCTGATTTGATAACAAAAAAAAAAAAGAAAAAAAGAATGACTGCTTAGGCAGGAGGAACTGATGATTGTGTTGTCCACCTGATTCAAATACCTGACTAGCAGGTCCAATGGGAGTGATCTGTTCTGAATCTGTACACCTTGTCTCCAGCAAAATGGAATTTATCTTCAGAGTGTATAGGTAGATCACTACTTAAGGAGCATGAACTGGTTGTGGGAATAAGCCAGTTTTTAGAAAACTGTTTCCCTTCCCCACACAAAGAGTGGAATATGTGTTAGATGTTCTTTCCGTATGTCCATAGAATCGTTGAGATGGTGCAGATTCATGTATCTTTAATCAGTAATCTCACAGGCACTTCTGGCCTTTTTTTGGAAATATTGAAAAGGGTAAAAAGGAAGACCCTGGGAATTGCTGACCAGTCAGCCTCATCTCTGTGCCCAGTAAGATCATAAACAGATCCTCCTGGTACCTTTGTCACCTCGTAGAGAAGATGACATGGAGGTCATTAGAGACAGCCAACATGGCTTCACCAGGGGCAAGTCATGCCTGACTTGTGACCATTTTTGTCGCCTTTTATGACAGAGTGACTGCATCAGCAGACAAGGGAAGAGCTACAGGTATCTCCTCAGACTTCTGTAAAGCTTTTGACATGGTCCCACACAGCATTCCTGTTGCTGAATTGGAGAGAAGGATTCGATGAATGCACTGTTTAATGGATAAGGCATTGGCTCGATGGCCATGTCCAAAGAGGGACAGTCTGTGGTTCAGTATCCATGTAAAAACCTGTAACCTTAGGGGTCTATACTGGGACCATTACATTTTGATATCTTAATCAGTGATGACACCATGCCAAGTGGTACAGTTGATGGGTTTGGTGGAAGGGATGCCATCCATCTCTAGATGGTATTGAGTGAAGCCATGTGAACCTCATGAGGCTCAAAAAGGCCAAGTGCTAGTCTAAATTTCCATGTAGACTGGCAGATGAATTGATTGAAAGGAACCCTGCAAAGGAAGACTTTGCGTGTACTGGAGGAGGAAAGTTCAGCTGAGCCAGCAGTGAGTATTTACAGCTCACAATCAGCTGGCTAAAGAGAAAGGTGGCCAGCAGGTTGAGGGAGGGGATTCTGCCTCTTCTATTTCTGCCCCTTCTGCTACAGGTTGAGACCGCACCTGTAGTACTGTGTCCAGCTCTGGGTCCTCGTGGTTGTAAGTGGAAAAGAGGGTAGATTTCAGAGTATAAGGAAGATATAAGGAAGAAGGTTTTAACAATGAGTGTGAAGAAACACTGGAGCCAGTTGCCCTGATGTAGATTTTTTGGAGAAGCTGTAGACGTGCCATCACAGGAAGTATTCAGGACCAGGTTGAAAATGTGCTTTAAGCCACCTGATCTAATGAAAGGTGGACTAGATGGTATTTAAAGGTTCCTTCAAAAGCGAACTGGTTTACGATTCTTTGAAATTACCCTATTGAGTGTAAACCACAGTGAATTTTCCCAGTCATCTGATGCAGGGCTTGGGTTTGCAAAAGTCCTGAGTGCTCTCCTGGTCCTCATTTATTGGCAATCTTCCTTTGTCAAATGCAAGTTTGACACTTACATGAGATAGCCAGAAAGAGTGTCATTTTTATGAATTCAGTTCATTGGAAATAGGAGGATACAAAGATAACAGAGAGGGACTGATCTAACTCTGTCCTGTAATCAAATCTATCTTTGAACAGCTTCTATGTATAACCAGTGTTTATTAAATACTTGTCATTTTTCATATTGGAATGGCTAAACTAGTCAGAATGGCATTATAAACAGTGTTGTATCCGAATTGAACAAATGGCTTTTAAACGTCTATTTTAAATTAGGCCTTCATTGAAATCAAAAACTGTTGGGATGATGGTAGTAGATACATGTTAAAACATACATAATAATGGCAGCATTTTCTTAGAACAGCCTTATAATAACAGATTAGAACTTCCTAAATGGTTTAACTTCAGGAAGATACCTTCTTAGTCTCAGATAATAGAAGTTATCCTCAGAATGCCTTCCTATTTTAGGCCCTGTGATTAAACAGCTTATTTGACACAAATAGTGCTTTCACCTTACTGCTTTTTAAAGGTTTTTTTTTTCCTCTGATTGTGACTTACTTTTAAGAACCAGACTTAACAAGCTGCTAACAAATTTTGTTGACAATTGGCTGTATAGTTTCATGAGTTACACTTCATCCCTTGACATTTTGAGTGCTAAGAGTACCAGTAAAGTGCTGGTACAGTGTTTATGGGTGTAGTTGTATTTCTGCTTTAAAGTAATTTCCTTAAAGTTTATTGATGCTGTAAACTTTTTTCTTGGATGACTTCTTGCTGAACTGTTCCTTGACTAAGCAGGAAAATCTGATCCCCAGAGCAAAGCAAACAGCTGTTAATAAGCCTGTGGAAAACATTCCTTGCTTTTGTATTTGCATGGTAAAGATACAAAAATGCAAATTTTAAAATGCTTCATGGTTACCAAAACCCTTTGTTTTCGAGTAATACCACATTGTTAGTTGAGGAAAAAGTGTTCTGATATTGTACTTGATGCCTGACTTGAGCTGCAAAACTAGGGTATGTGGGGAAGCATGTTGCTGATTAGTTCAATCCTTCAGACACTTTATAATGTGGAGTTGACTCAGATTTCTGTGCAGGTATGTGTTTAAAATATGCAAATCTTTTCAGAATTGGACCTTAGAAGGTGAAGTTGGATAGCTGCTAAAGCGGTGACCTCTTTCCCTGTCACAGATTGCTGTGAAGGGAATAAAACGGTATGGTTGACTCTGTGGGTTACCAGTTCAATCTGAAGTGTTGTCATTCCTGTTCTTCACTAAAAAACATGGGGCTGTGAAGTTAATGCAGAAGGAAGAAGGAAACAGCTAGGCCACAGTAGTTTCTTCTATGAGGTGAGAGGGCCATTATTATAAGTTTATTTGCAAGTACAGTGTTAAAGAAGCTTCTAACACTAGGCTCTCATCTCCATTGTATAGGTTTATTGGCACAGATCTGTTATGATACGTGCTAGCTTGAGCTAGGTCCTTCAAAAGAGGCACCCTGAACAAAGAAATCCCTGGACAGTTGCACCCTTACAATCCGAACTCCCTATTCCTCACGTGACAGTCTGGACCAATAGCAATGTTAGAGTCTGGGGCTTGCTTTCCCTTTGTCGGCTCACTGTTTTTTACCAAGTGATAGCTGTGTGGTCTTCACACCCTCTCAGGTCGGTTTTGGTGGGAGTTCTGGTTGGTTCTGTAGTCCATGTTGAAATACGGTTGTTACAGTTCATAAACCACAACCTATCTATTTATTTTAAAGTAATATTTAAGTTGCTAGGTTTCTATGTGCTTACCATTATTAATGTTCAGATTGTTAGCTCCAGGTTTCACTATAATCCATCTTTGACTTAGACAACATAGCCTTATAATTCAGAAAAAGTTCAGATTGCATACTAACAATTCTAGTTACTATTGTTTACTTTAAAATAAGATAAACTTTTCAACGCACAGGTAAAGAGTTAGGGTTATGCAGATGTACAGTGATATGATGTATATTCAGATTGTTGTTGTGAGGGCCATTTTGAAATTCTTACATTTAAATTAGATGTTCCTTGAAGTAGAAGTATTTATGCAGACTTTTAGAGACTCAGCAGAAAGCTCAGATAAAAAGATCTTTGTTCAGTATTGATCAGATGAGCTCTGTTTATGAAGCTGAGGCATGCCTCAGTATTCAGGCTTTCTGCTGTATTAAAGAAACTTTGTTCCTATGTTAAGCTCTGTTGTTAAAATAGATCAGACTTCAAGGCTTTAAAATACAAAGTCTGTCCTTTAGGTTCTTTTCCTTTTCTCTTAAAACGTCTGAGAAGTCTCATTTAGTCAGAAGTGTGACTGGAAGGTACACTTAATTTATATGAAATAAAGATGGGCCCGGATTTCCTTGTGAACTCTCAGTTGTGTCATTTTCATCCCATTTCTTGCTAGTTACTACGCATGCTGTGTGTTTCTCTGAAAACTCCAGTAAAAGAGAAAGCTGAGACAGCTTTTCTTGCAGACTGTTGTCATTCATGCTTTCTGATGCTTACAAGATACAAGTTTTCTTTGGATGTATGGAATTAGGGACAGCATTCCTCAGCTGAGCACTAAGGTGGGGAAAAGGTTTACCAGTGACACTGACTGGGGACAGGGCGTAGAAGAGGATACCAGAAAACAGAACACACCAGCAAACCTATGTTTTTTGCAGTTTGACCAGAGCATGGATTTCTTGACAAGTAGAGGAAGCGGGAGGAAAGGAAGGAGACAAGTCTGGGAGGCATTTTACTTTTTTTTTTTTTTTTTTTCCCCTCCTCTAGTGACTTTAGGCTGCTTCTTGGCTAGGTCTTCCAGGATTTTATCACAGCCTCTTAGGATAGGTGTACTCTGTGCTCAGGGGTTGATTAAAAGTTATCAATGGTGTGCCATACCACATTAGGTCTTCCTACTGTGTAATAAATTCTTTCCACAACAGAATGAAAATTAATGCAAATCTCTTGGAAACTGGTGGAATTTCAATTTGCTGGAGTTTATAAAAAGAAGAGCGGAAGAAAAATGGGAAGAATGACAATCCTAGTATGTGTTGTATGCAGCTAGCATAGCTGCGACCCCCGGGCGAGAAATAACATTTCTTCTTTCAGATTTGCATGCATAGGAAAAGAGATTGGTGTTATAATACAGTTAATTTGCAGCCAGCCTGACTAGCTGTATCATTTATTGAACTCATGTCTAACTTTTTTGTTGTAACATCAAAATATACAGTTATCCATTAAGTAACTTCTGTACTGCAGTTTGAAAGACTCTTGAATTAGAAGGGACATTAGAAATCTAAATAATGTGTAGCTGATAGAGCAGCATTGTTGTCTAGCACATAATACAAATCTGCATGAGTGGTTTGCGTTATTTTTTTGGAAGTTGAGCCTCCTAGGTCACAGATAATTTAACCTCTCTTCCTTTTATCATTTCAAGCAGACTAGCCATCTATGGCTTTATCTCACCAGAAGATATATATACTCCACTCAGTTCACAGATTTTTAAAAGGTAGCAGTTGATTAAGACTAGATTTCATCCAATTCAGACTTTGTTTCCATGCATTTGCTATTTTGCAAAACACAGCATCACTGTAGATGAAGTAGGTTTAATAGTACAGGTGTCATACACAAATGTTTTCCTAATCAGGCTGCTGCTGGAGAAGGGAGTCACTGAATGTACTAATCAGTGTAATTCATTTAAGCAATGAGATACTTCCAGTAGTTCTGAAATGACTAAATTAAAAGGTTTGAACTCACACCTCTTTTTCCCTTGGACTAGCATTGTATGTGTTTGGATGGTTTAATATTGGCAGGCATGAAGCAAGCCATTCAAACCCTGATGTATATACTTTTATTCTTAAAATGCACAAGTCAGGTAGAACTCATGAAATTCTGAAGATTCTTTTTGCTGTTCACTTTAATGTGTGGGTTTAGAAGAAAAACAGTCCCTTTCCTGTAATAGCTGGGTAGCACAGCACTCTTTCTTTCTTGCTTTTTACAAAAGAATTGATGTTTTTTCCAGAGTTCAAGTCATAATATTAAGCTCACTTTGATTTGAAAAAGGGAGGGAAAAAGAATTTGACTGTGTTTAAAGAAGTAAAAGCCAAGCACAAATTTTTCTTTAAGCCTTTGGGACTCTGTGTGTCTGTGTTATGTATAGAGATACACACATACACACACACACACACACAAACATATGTATATGTACACAAGCACATATTATGTGTGCATCAGTTGTAGGGCATTACTCTCTACCCTGTCCTGATACCAGTAATGGTGAAGGGGTGGCTGGTCTGATGTTTCAGGGATGCCTGTTGTCTTTTGGCAGTGTCTCAGCATAAACTGAGCCCTCAGTTTTGTCACCTAGGTATTAGGAGCTGTGAGATGGAGAAAACAAACTAACTGTTACAAAGTGCCCTGTTACTGACACAGCATGGAGACTGCTTTGGATTGCAGAAGAGAGAGAGTTCAAGCTGAGATGTCACTCGAGAAAATGATGGCTATTAGACCTCATAGTTGCATCTCCTGAACAGAGCATCAAGGAGCTATGTTTGGGAAGGTGCTAAGGGCAGTGGCCCACGTGCCACATATTATCACTTATGTAGGAGTCTTTATGTCATTTTCCCCACTCTCTCTTAGTAGCACAGATAGCGCTTCAGTCAGAATTGAGACTTTGATTGTAGTAGCCCTTGGATTTGCCAACCCTGAGGTACAATTAGCCCTGACTTGGTCTGAAATTCCCTGTAAACTGGAAGATACGTAGGTAGTTTAACTTTCTACCTACTCCCTGCAATCAGGGCAATGTAAATTGGCTTATAGTTCCTTTCAGTCCTCTGGCATCCTTAACATGTTAGACAACAATTGAAAACTCTTTGGTGATGCAGACAGAAAGCTGCTGAGGACATCTTTTCAGATGCTGGTTCTTGTCTTCCTTGTGGGTTTGTCTCAGTGCAGTCTGTCATAAAGAAAGTGCTTTAAAAACATGATAACTCAGTTACTAAAAACTGCTTTAAAAATAGATTTATATATTTTAATATAGCAACATATACGATTATTAATATATTAACTATATAATGGAATTACAGTGTATATAATTATATATTTTTATTATTATATAAAATAGATAAATGTATATAAAATTACATATAGACACATATGTATAAAAAATAAAAACCTAAAAAAATCAGGAGAATCCTACAGGATTTTATGGCTGTGTAACTCGCTGTTATAGATTCACTGTTGTGAAGCAGAGCCTTCAGTTGGTAGTCCTCTGTGTCCGTGTCATCAGATCTGTCACCTCTGCTGGCCCCATTCAAGGGACTGCATTACCAATGCTGTCTTTGAAATAAACATTTTCCAAAGGCTGCTGTTGAGGAGGTTGTTGGTGAGCCAGCTCGCTGGTGCAAAGCAGCCAGGATGTCTGTAAAGCCTTTACTTTTCACAGTTAAGGGATCGTGTCTTATATCTTGTTCTTACACTGTAGGGTATTAGTTGACTCAAAATGAAACAAATATGGCCTGAAGACCATGAAAGATAATATTAAGGGAAAAAAAAAAAAGAATTAAAAGGAAAGCATTGCCATATGCTCTGCTAACTGCATTTGGTTGTCTGTGGAACAGCTGAGTATGACTGAAGGATGTAGATAAAACCCAAGCTAGCTTTTTCCTCAGTAATGTGGATATTGTTAAAATAGAAGCTATGGCATCACAAAACCTGATAAGCTGCCCAGGTGTCCTCTATTGCATTTACTAACTGGAAGCTCTGCTATTGCAGCTGTGTTGTTGCTGCTGGTATCCGTTATAGCTAGAACACACTCAGCTTATCATTGAGATTGTGTATGTGATCGCTGTTCGTGAAAAGCCTACCTGTAAAGTATATAATGTAGCCTGTAATGCAAAGTCCACATTTATGAGTTTTAATTTGTTAAGGAACCAGTTTCAGGTCATGTTGGGGTTAGATGTAGGCCCTGCACTGCCTCTGGAAATTTCTTTCATTATCCCCATGCATAGATGCTCAAAACAAGTTTTTATGTATTTTTTATAATTTCACAGAATGTAATTGTTTTCATTGTTTTTTGCCTGTCACCTTAGACTAATTCAAGAAGTTGTATTTTACTTCCATTCTGCCTCTGGGGTAATGGGCAGAAAGCCATCAAGCCTTATCCTTAATACTGCGTTCTCTTGGGGTTTTTTAGGTTGTCTTTGAAGTTGAATTGATTTCCAATTTCAAGAAAGCATGTGGAGCATTTGTAGTGAAACATTTGCGTTTTGCATAAGTCTAAATAAAGTGGGAGGGGAACACTGCGTATTTTCAACAGTATAAAAATGGTCCTTTTTTCCCTTTTCACCTTGAAACTTCAACTATATAGTGATTTCTACTTTGCCTTCCCTTCCTACAAAAATACATAGTATGATCATGCTCTGCTGCTGCTGAAGCTAGTACAATGACTCCTATGGCAAAATAACATTTTTTCTGAAGTGATAAGAAGCTTTGTGCTTGGGGGCACAACTATTTTCAAAATAGTAATTGCCCAAAAATCAGCTGGCTCCCCCTCCCTCAGTTCTGTCTGAAGAGGCCAGTTAACTCACTATGAGCTCAGGGACTCATGTTTTTAATATGTCCTAGTCAATGTTCACACTTCCATTGATGAAAGTTTCACCAAGGACGCTAACTGACATTTCTTACGTGATTTGGTGACAGAAGTCTTGGTTGTATCTTGGATTACATACTGATAATTTGCAGAATGGAAGTAATGTTTTATCAAAAATTATTAGTTTGACAGTAAGTGATTTCCACCCCTGGCCCCCTCGCCCCCCATTAGAAGAACTAAATTAGTTTTCATGTTTGCCTAAGAACTAAATCAATTTCAGGCTTTTATGTGACTTGTTGGTTGTGTTACAATCAGAAAAGGCCCTCAGGCTGAAAGTTGCTAATTTTTCTTTTCTGTGGTTCAGGTTATTGCTGCTTTCTCTTATCAGTGTGTTATTTTGTAAACTTTCTTGATGACTTTAAGGTAACACTGACTTCTCAAAAGCACAGGCCATTCAGTGCAGAAGGGCAGGTGAATTCTCAGAAGCCAGAGTCTTGCTGCGTCAGAATATCCTGGAAAAAAAAAATTAAAATAATTTAAAAAAAATCAACAAAAAGAAAAAAATTTAAATAACAGCCTATGGCTGGCTGCCTGCTTAAATGATTATCTTCCTTGGTCAGTTCTGTCCAGGACCAAAACAAGACATGGACTGCAAAGCTCGATGACAAACATTTTTTGTGTGGTATTTTTGTAAATGTTACAGAATAGGACTACTAAAATTTCAAAATCGTAACAAAAAGATCACAAAAAGCTTGTGGAGAAAAGTTCTAGGTAGATCTTCTGTAAGGAAAATGTGATGGCTCTGAAAATGACACTTGTTTTTTTCTCCCTGCTTTTTAATGATTGTATTGCTCAGTAGTTGCCAGAGGGAGTCATCTTAGGAAAGCATAAATTCAACAATAGCAGTTACCCCGCTCCTTTACTTTCTGAGCACATTAATAGCATCATTAAATAAAATCCGACTGTATAAGATTTCTGTACATCTGCTTGAGACTCTCTTTAGTTACAGTCCAATTTTGGGTTGTTAACCTCCTTGGACAGAAGTCTCAGGACTGGCGTAAGCCTTTGAAGGGGCGTACTGTCCCTTTTCTTCCTAGGCATAAAGAAACTTGTGGAAAAACCTTAGACAGAAATTCCACTACAAGCAAACAGGACATAATTAAAATGTTGACCTTGGAATTTTCTGCTGTTAGTGTGTTGCTGGAATGATACTGCTGTTTTGTGGTTTACCAGGATGCTGAAAATTTTCTGTAGTACAGCATATAGGGCAGGATTACACTGCCTAAACATTAATTGTGTAGTTTTTCCTTATTTGTGTATGTGCATATGGGCTTCACTGCATTTGCTTGTTTTAGATTGATGAAAAAGCTATAATTTTATTCTGCTTAAATTTTTAAAAAAATGTATGTGAAGACATTGTTGGAACACTTGTAAAATGTCTCTCTGATGCTTATTCTGTTATCAAACATAGCAATTTGGCAACTAAGTCTCTCTTCTGTGTGGGGAGAAAAGAAGGTTTCCTAAATTTATCTGTATTTCTAATGTTCACAGGAACCGGGTTATCATTTTAATTACTTTTTTCTCCCTTCCCTTTCTTTTCCAGGTAGTATTGGTCCATCATTTCAGTGCCACTCAATCCATCAAGATCACATTTGTAATGATGACAGTGACAAGGTGAGGCATAAATGTTCATTCACGAGATGCATATGCATTATGGATTTTTTATGTATTGGTTTTACTGTACAAAGATGTATTGTTGTGCAGGCATAGCAGTCAGTTTTCAGAGTTACTCTTTAAACTGTCTCTAGCATAGTAACATATATATTTTACTTCAGTCAATCTTCTAGCCAGGTAATGAGAAATTTGTCTTTAGTATTGTATTTTTATATTTGCTTATTTTTCTTTAATTCTAAACATTTGTGATTTGCCATATTGACACCTTTGGTTAATAAAGAACAGCAGTGATTTCTGACTTCAGAGGTTAGAGCCTAACCAAGTGTTCAAAGTGGTTTTTTACAGTAGTTGTATTATCCTGTTTTATACTTGGAAATTTAAGCTTTTACAGATAGGAAGCTTCTATTCAATGGTGCAGCCTTAAAATAGAAACCGGTCCTGTTGTTTGCAAGCATTTTCCTAACCTTTTTTTTGGCACATTCCCAGATTAGCTTCTTTGGGTCAGTAGAGTGCTGGATGTTAAATGTTAAGTGATGCTTGGACCAGTAGCTTAAGTGTGGCATACAGAGGGAAGATTTTTGACGTTGAACTGCTTGTGAGACTGACTGGCTTTCATGTTTCTGTTAGTGTTGATGGTTTTGCCTTAAGCTTTACTGTCTGTAAATAATACAGATTGATTAACATTAGCTCACCATGCAATCTGTGTTACACTGTGTGCAAGTATGACACTTTATAGTAAACTTTTTGGCTTGACATGCCTGGAAAGGGGCATGTATTGGTCAAATTCTAAATAATCTTTCTTGGCAAGTGAAATGCAACCTGCATGGCACTGCCTTCATAAGTGCCCAAATCCTTGTGTTTTGAAATTCTGGGTAATTAAAAAGTTAATTTTGTAGTTGTTCCAGCTTATCCTAGACCTTGATTTGTTTTCAGAGAAAGATTCTGTAACTGCTCAACTGCCTTGTTTTTGTTTTTTTTTCTTTTTCTCTTTCACTCTTTCTTTTCTTTGGTTTTGTGAGTCTTTCTTTTTTTGTGTATTTGCTTGTTTGTTTGTGTTTTCTTGTCAGTTTTTTGTTGTTTTGTTTGGTTTTTAGTTTAGTTTTATTTTTTAGCTACCACCGTAGACTTGGGGTCTGGTTCAAACTATAGAAATTGGTCAAACATGTTATCCAGAACATGGCCAATGTTATTTTAAGTTCCCACTTGACTAATTGGTTAACTATTTTTAACAGTATTCACTGCTTTGTTTTTTGTGCACACTGTTACTGGAATATGCTTGGGTGAGGAGCAGGTGAGGGAAATTCCCTTTCAGAGCCATCCTATTGCACCAACCTAACCATTCTTCCTTTTCTGTCATTACATGGAAGATGACCTGTGTACAACAATTGTCTTCCCTCAGTTTTATTTCATATCAAGGTAATTAAAACTGGTTTAAGTCTTACTGGAAATTCAGATTTTTAGGCACTTCCCTGGTCTGGGGAGAGAGACTAGGAAGGGGTGTGGCAGCTTACCTGGCATATGTTTCAGAAGAGTGGTTGTTTGCCACACCATCTTGCTCCATATTAATAGAGAAACTGGGCCAAATATTATTTTTTGCATATTTTGAGATGGTGGAAGAAAACAATCTTTGTCACTGGGATTGATTCTGCACCAAATGAGACCTGCCAACTGCAGTTGTTTACTAAAGGAGAACTAGTACAAAAAGCAGGAAGAATGTGGGTTTGGGTGTATTTCAAAGACGTATTTTTCCCTCAGGTGTCAGTTTTATTTGGTAAGAGTTTTGATTTTTCTGTGAGAATACATGAAACTGTTTGCCTTGCATTTTATAGAAAAAATTCTAGTTGACTCCTTGATTAAAATAAACACTTCCTTGGAAAAATAGTGAAGAGTCCTCAGAACAGACTATCTGTACTCTCCTCAGATGTGCTGCTGAACTCCATGCTTCTCTTTTAAGAGAGAAGTTACAGTATTAATACTCAGTGTCATTGGGGTTAACAGACCAGCTGGATCATAGAATCATAGAGTGGCTTGGGTTGAAAGGGACCTTAAAGATCATCTTTTTCCAACATCCCTGTCATGGGCAGGGACCCCCTCCACTAGACCAGGCTGCTCAAAGCCTCATCCAGCCTGGCCTTGAACACTCTCAGGGATGGGGCATTCCCAGCTTCTCTGGGAAACCTGTTCCAGTGCCTCACCACCCCCACAACAAAGAATTTCTTCCCAATATGTAATCTACACCTAGTTTCTTTTAGTTTGAAGACATTCCCCCTTGTCCTGTTGGTATATGCACTTGACAAAAGTTTCCATCTTTCTTGTAGATCTTTTGGGTACGCTTCCTTCATGTACTGGAACGCTGCAATTTAGGTCACCCCTAAGCCCTTTCTTTTCTAGGCTGAATTATCCCAATTCTCTCAGCCTTTCCTCATAGGACAGGGGCTCCATTCCTCTGATCAACTTGGTGGCCCTTCTCTGGACTTGATCCAACAGGTCAATGTCCTTTCTGTACTGGAGACCCCAGAGCTGGATGCAGTGTTCCAGGTGGAGTCTCACCAGAGCAGAGCAGAGGGGCAGAACCACCTCCTCTAACCTGCTGGCCACACTGCTTTTGATGCAGACCAGGATAATTGGTTTTCTGGGCTGCAAGTGCACACTGCGGGGTCATGTCCAGCCTCCCATCCACTACAGTTCCACCAACGTAAGTGCAGCACCTTGCACTGGTTAAACATCATGAGGTTCCTGTGGGCTCATTTCTCATGGGCTCTGGTCCAGGTGCCTCTGGATGCCATCCCATCCTTCAGGTATGTCAATCACATGCTCAGCTTGGTGTCATCTGCAAACTTCCTTCATGTGTGTAATTAACGAAAGTATTAAATAACACTAGTCCCAGTACAGACCCCTGAAGGACATCACATGTTGCTGATGTCCATTGAGACTGAGCTGTTGATCACTATCTTCTGGATGTCTGTTGATTGGCTTGGTTTTTGTTGGGTTGTTGTTTTTTTGGAATTTTTTTGAAGGGTTTGTGTATATGGATGTAATTACTTTTTTTAAAAATCATTAGTGCTTCCTAAAAGCAGCTGGTTGCAGTACTAGGGTACAACAGCAATTCTCTGCCGTTCTTTGCTTGTATTTGCTTGTATGCCTAGATTCTTGCGTCAGTTTTTGAACTGGTAATTAGTTTCCAGGGTAAATTGCTTTGAATATCAGACTTCTGATTTACTCTGCCATTATTGAGAGATAGCACCTGTTCATTTTGGTAGGAATAACCCTGAAGTTAGCTCAGCTGATTAAAGCATGGTGCTAATAAAGTCGAGGTTGTGGGTTTGATCACTGTACAGGCCATTCACTTATGAGTTGAACTTTGATGACCCTTGTGGATGCCTTCCAACTCAGAATATTCTGTGAACTTTTATGAATATAATTATCTACAAATTTATTAATTGTTGGGCCTTTTTCTATTAATTCTAGAAACGTCATGAAAAGCATACTGTCCCAGTTTAAAAGAAAACTAAGATGTTTTCTGGACTAGGCTGGTGGGCCTTTTCCCAAAAGCCACTGCAGCCGTAGAAATTAAGAGACTTTATTCAGAAAATGTATAGAAAAAGTTAACAGTTCTTACTCTCTCTCTATATATATAATAGTAATCAAAAATATATATAAGGTAATCAGAAAATATATGTAATAAAAAAAGAAGAGAGCAAACAGCAACACCGTAACCACAAACTTAGGAACAGATCGTCTTCTCTCCGCCCCTTCGGAGCAGTTGTATTTACAGACAGCAGGAGGCGGTGCCGCACTCGGGAGGCAGCGGCCGCGAAAGTCACTCGTGGACCCTGGCGAGGCACAGACGGCGACCAGGGAGAGGTGCTGGCTCCGGAAAGCTCACGTGGGAATGGCGGCCACAAGCGATGGGCTGAAAGCCTTTCCTGTGGGCAGTGCAAAGACTCTCTCCTCGTTCTTTGTCCGAAAGTGCTGAGGGTGTGAGGGGTTAGCAACTCCTCAGCCCTCGAGGAGTCTGTAGC
>VWZF01000628.1:3573692-3653084 GCA_013396755.1 Sclerurus mexicanus | reverse complement strand
GTTGGTGATTGTCCATCTCTCTACATTGTCAAGATACCTCTGCAGGGCCTCCTTGCCTTGAGAGAGTCAAAGTTATTGTATCTTTGGCAAACTTACTTAGCTTTGAGTCCTAAGGAAGAAGTTGAAGAGCACAGGGCCTAAGATGAATCCCTGAGGAATGCCTTTAGTCACCTGACATGGGCCTGATATTACCCTGTTCGTTATAACCCTTTGNAAACTTACTTAGCTTTGAGTCCTAAGGAAGAAGTTGAAGAGCACAGGGCCTAAGATGAATCCCTGAGGAATGCCTTTAGTCACCTGACATGGGCCTGATATTACCCCATTCATTATAACCCTTTGTGCCCAACCCATGAGCCAGTTGCTCACCCTCCGTGTGATGTGTTCATCCAGCTGTGTGCTGGACATTTTGTCCAGAAGGATACAGTGTGGGACAGTATGAAAAGCTTTACTGAAATCCAAAACTATTATATCAACTGGCTTTCCTTAAACACCTAGATGGGTTACCTTGTCGTAAATGGAATTAAGTTTGTCAAGCAGGACTTCCCCTCATGAAGGTGTGCTGGTTGTGGCCAATGACTGCATTGTCCTTCAGGTATTTTTCAATAGCTTTCAGAGTAATCTTTTCTGTAAAAGTCACTGAAGTGAGCCTGACAGGCCTATAGTTTCCAGGGTCATCCTTCTTTCCCTTCTTGAAAACTGGGATAATGTTTGCCAGCTTGAGGGTGACTGGAACCTCTCCAGTTTCCCCAAATGGGTCAAAAACAATTGAGAGGGTTAAAATTTTGAGCTTGAGTTGTATTTTTCTTTAGTTACAGATGTTCCTACAGATAAGTAGGGGAAACTGATCTAAGCGGGCATGGACTTAGGACTGCAAAATGCTATTTTTAAGTAAAGAAAATTAGTTTCTCTGCACGTTAATGCATACTAGTACATGAGCCTAAAAACTACTTTTCTTCAATATAGTAAGTGAATTTTTGCAATACATTAGCTTTTTTAGTAACATAGAAACTTTAATGTTCATGATCTTTATCAGTTTTGAACTTTGCACTGAATGTGTGGTAGAGATTTGTATTTTTTAGGGGAGAAACTGTAGACAAAGAGGAGCTTCATGGAATTTGATGTTTTTAATGGAAAAATGTCAGTACTGCCTGGCTGTTGGAACTTTAGTGTGCTTATATATGAAGCTGTTAAAATGAAGATGTATGCAGTTAAACTGCAGTATCCAATGCTCAGCTGATAATGCTTAGTAGTATGACAGCAGACTGTTCCTGTTTTCCATAGTTTCCAGTAGTGTAATCAGTGGAGGAAAGGGGGAAACATCACTAAAATGTGCCGTTGACCTAAGCAGTTTGAGGGTTGTAATAAATAAAGTTCATTAGTTCTCTGAAATAATTCTCCTTCTTGTTAGCCTTACCTATTGAGAAGGTAGTGGTTTTTTGCCTTAATGAATTCATATGCAATTATTACTTGCCTTTTACTTTAGGTCTGAAGATGTGCTTAAGAGATTTTCAGAAAGCTTTTCTGTGAAAAGCTTCATTTAATCACTTGAGATCATAATTAAATAAATGAATTGGCTAAAAAAGATTTACATTTAGTACACTTGTTGACTTTTACATACATACATGCACAATATGTGATGAAAAATATGAAATCATGACATACATTTTCCTTTAAAATAAAAAGCTCTGCAATTCACTTGAAATACTCTAAGCTTCAGAAAAAGTGATAGGAGCCTTTGATTTCAATACTGTGCAATTATAATTTTCTACTCTCGATTTTGTTAGAAGGAACTGTGATGAAAATATTCTATATACTGAGTGGTGACACCAAAATGGCACAAGGAATAATCTACATAAAGTTTACTAAGAATTGAATTAGAGTTAATTTTGGTCAGACATCAAATATATACTATTTTAAAAAGATATCAGAAGTTCTCTTTATGGTCAATGGTTTTTACTTAGTCTGCAGCCTGTCACACGTGGGGTCTTCTAGGGACAGATGCTGGGCCTGATGCTGTTCAGTGCCTTCCTAAATGATCTGTATAATGGGTTTGAAAGCACCCTCAGCAAGGTCGCAGGTGGCACTGATCTGGGTGGTGAGGGATCCTTCAGAAGGAAGAAACATCTTATAGAGAGACCTGGAAGAGTGGGCGAGCAAGAACAGTATGAAGGTTAACAAAGACAAGTGCAGTCTTATACCTGGGGTGACATAACCCAAGAGCCCAGTACAGGCTGGGGTCTGTGTGGCTGTGGAGCAGCCTTGCTGACCTGGGGGTCCGGGTGGGCAACAAGCCGAACATGAGTCAGCAGAGCAGAGCATGGCTGCAGCAACAAAGGCAAACTGGATCCTGGGCTACATCCATGGCGGCTACACCTGGAGGGATGTGTCCAGTTCTGGTTCCCATAATTCAAGACAGACACTGGTAGACTAGAGAGGTTTTAAAGGAGGATTGCAAAGATGATCAAAGGGCTGGAGAACCTGCCCTGTGAGGGAAAACTGAAGGAATCAGCCTGGAGAAGGCTTGGGGGGAGATGAAAGTGTGGACTAAACAAGGGGCAATAAATACAGGTTGCATTGGAAGAGATTTGGTATCTGTGTAAGAAAGAAGTTTTTTTACTGTGAGCAGCCATTGAAACAATCTCCCCAGGGAAGTGTCAGAGTCCCTGTCATTGGAGGTTTTCAAGACTCAAAAAGGGGGCTAGACAGTCTCATCGAGGCTCCCTTTTGCATGAAAGGTTTGGCCAGATGAACTTTTGAGGTACCACTAGGTCTGGGCAGTTCCGTGGTTCCGTGTTTCTCAGCTTTTTGAGAAAATGCCTCCACGGGGTTTCACTGGTTGGTTTTCCCTTTGTCTTTTTCTAGCTTTGGTTTCTGAGTGTTATTGAAGTTCTTAAGTCAGCACAACAATATGTTTGCAGCAGTACTAGTTAAGCACAAAGTAATTGTATGCACTATATGTACAAATTGCTTTCCCAGCTATAGCTCTCAAGGTCTCATTTTCTGAGGGAACATATATAGGATATGATGTCTGCTGAGCAGCACAATGTTCATGTAATTTCTCTTGTAACAGCAGATCCGGTCTGATGAAAGTGAAAGAGACTTAGGGAGGAAAACCTTTAAAGCTAGTGGCCTGAGGAGATGGAGGAAACTCAACCACAGAATGCATGCACAACAGATATAGTTTCTAAATAGACAAAAAGATAAACTACTGTAATTTTCTTAAATATTGCTCACCCTAGATGTCGAGTATACATTTTGATAGTATCTGAATTTAAAAAAGTAGGTAAAGGAGCTCCCATAGAGTTAATTACTTGATCTTTGTGACATTTAATACTTTAGAAGTGAAGATGACCTTTTTCTGGAAAGAGGAAAAAAAATATTCCAAAGATTTAAAGCAGCAAGTTTCAATTGGAAAGATGTCTCTGCTAAGCTAAGAAAAACTTATAAAATGATCAGGAGCTAATCAGAGTTCTTACAAAACTCAGTAAATTTTGTGTCACGATGGCTTCAGGTGAGAAGTTGCTTTATTAGTATATAACTCTGCAAATTAAGAATTAACATAGAATAGACTTTTAAGTAAATGGGATGTAATCCTTTCTTTTGGGTATGGAAGTAATACAGGTAATTTGGGTTATAGAAGATTGTTACCATATACAGTCAGCTGTAGCCAAACAACAATTAACTTTTAGTTCATGAAGAGATGCAGTTTATTTGGGCATAAAGTCATGGCTTCAAGTATGCTTTCAAAAAATAAGTAGTTTTTAGAATATTTCTGATGGAGCCCTAAGAAATCTAAAGAAAAAAGAATATTCAGACTATACTCTGATTTCAGGTCTGTTTGTTTTTCTCAGTAGATTACTATTCTGTAATAAAACTCAGGAGTGTCAAGGATTCATTTTAGAATTTTACTTCTACTGTGAGACTGGTGTTAGGGTGAGCTATAGCAACAGCCCCTCAGGTCAGTCCATCAAGAGTGAGGCGGCAATATTTCTGCAACGACATCTTGCCTCTTTTTTAGGTCAGCATCTAATACAGCTACACCCCTTGTGCTGCATTCAGTAAGTGTAGTATTTAGATACAGATCTTTTAAAATTAGCCTTTTTTTACGTTTTGGGTTTGGGGGGGAGG
Source organism: Sclerurus mexicanus (assembly GCA_013396755.1). Classification (NCBI taxonomy): domain Eukaryota; kingdom Metazoa; phylum Chordata; class Aves; order Passeriformes; family Furnariidae; genus Sclerurus; species Sclerurus mexicanus. Next base: position 3,648,956 of record VWZF01000628.1, on the reverse strand, counting down.
ACAGCAGTAGCTTAGTAGCAGAAGTTGTATTAGATGAAACCAAAATGCATCAGAAAAACTCAGTGGAAAGAGCAAATCAATTTCCAGCTATTGCCTACTGTCTTTTCTTGGTTGCGGCCAAGGCATCCTGGCATCTAAGGCCATTGGCATCCTCCATTCGCTTGTGAAGAAACTAGAAACTCCAACATCTGCTGTGCCAAACAGGCAAATTCAAACACCGTAACTGTGGTGTGGCAAGGAAAAGAGGTTAAATCAGGGCATCTTAGTTATCTCTTTGCCATCGGCTTTCTCCTTGCATTTCAGCTAGTTCGGAGCACGTTGTGTTGGTAGTTGACTCATGGCAAAAGTGAAGATGTAAACCACATTTATCTTTTAAGACATTTAAAAGTATGCTTTCCCCCTTTTACAGAAAGCAGCAAATTTATTCAGAGGATGGGATAAGAAATATAAGCTGTTATCTTAGTTTTGGCTTTGCCTTTTGTAGGGTCATACTGCAGGTAATTAAAAATCAAAATATGTTTTTGACATGCTCATGATATTGAGCATTTGGAAACAGCAAGTCAGATTGTAGGATATTCATAAGATTTTCAGTTGTTAGCATTAGCTTTTATGTAGGAATGTTATGTGAGAATTTAGAACTACTCCACTTTTTCTGAGTTTTCTGGCTCTTGTCTGCTGGCAGCCATCAACTTTCATATTGGTTTTCAGAAGGAATAGTATGTCTCTTCTTAGATATGTTAATTTTCTGCTGTGTTCTTCTTTACAGCATGTAAAGTATGTACAAAAAGAGGTATAGTTAATGACATCATAAGTGATATAGTTATCTCTACCTGTGTTCTCATTTATAAAAGTTGACTTCTGAATAAATCTGTTAAACCAGACTAAGTGTCATCTTATCTTCCAGAGAATAAATGGATTAAGAGGTTTTTCGATGAGGTAAGGCTATATAAGATGGAAAATTTGTCATGTCATAGTTCAATAGGTAGTGATAAGGACAAAATTACTAAGAAAATACTTGTCCCTTAAACCTAAATTGGAAGGAACAATAAAGAAAGCTCTAAGCATTTGATGTGACATGATCTTAAAGCTGATTTACAGTGATTTAGAAAAGAGAGGAGAGTCAGTTCTATTTTCTTCAAGTTATACGATGTGTTGATTGAAGCAAGGGGATTTTTGAGTTTTACTTGACAGTATTAGATGAAATACTGCATAGGTTATGTTCTCTGAGGCATTGCTTGTCTTAAGCATGGAGCTTTGCATCATGAACTACTTGTAATTTAGAAGTGCAAAAGAGTTTGTTGAAGTTTTAGTCCTTCTTATTTCTCTTGCCCAGCAAACAATTTGTAAAATGTGAACATGAATGATAGGTCACATTTTTTAATTATTTTAAAGATTTGGTTGCTTGGTATGTGTAAATGTATGTATGAATGTATGAACACACATGCTTCCTGCTGTCGGGCCTTTCCTAATGTCAGGTGATTGTTTTTTTCCTTTTCTAAATCAATTGGCTTATCTGTAATTCAGAATCTAGTTCAGTATAACAACCGTCTACTTCAATGCCAGTGCATTTTGTTTGAATAAAAGATGTAAATGCCTTCTTTATTTCCTCTTTAAGTCTCTGAGGCTAGGTAAATACATTAATTTATAAAATTACTGTGATTTGTAACAAGCACCTGTTTCCAAAACTATTGTTTGCATCCATTTCTTTATGGAGTTCTGCTTTGTGGTCCAGCAGAGACTTCTGGAAAGTAAAGTGCAGGATTGTCTGACAAAAGTATAACTCTGAATTGAACTGACGCTACTGCTCTAGAACTACTACTGTTCTAGAATGTTGCATGTTGATACTTTGTAGTATTAGAAATTGGAAAATTGCTTTCCTCAGAGTTGTACATGGAGTTCATATGAATGGGAAGTAGTGGATATTACCTCATCTGACTTGACACGGCTTTTGGACAACTGTTTTTTTAATGCTTTTATACACACACGCATGCACACACACACACACACACACACACAATCTATCTCTAGTCCCTTAGTTCGTATTCATTTCTAACAAAATTGTGCTTTTTTATTACTTTTTTTTTTAATTAGATACTGGAAAAATGCTTTCATAAAGCAAGTGCTGGGGGAGAAAATCATATAAAGGTTGTCTGTAAGTATTTTGTAGAAAGCATGTTTCCATCAGTTTTGTTCTCTGCCTAATGAGAAGCTAAATGACAGCTCTTCAAAACGGCCTGTGGGAAGAAGGAACAGAAAATGTAGCGTTAGTGTGCTCTGATTTGTTTCATTGCAGGATTTTATGGTGCGACAAAAATATTGCTTGCCCTCATCTCCTGTAGAGATTAAGTTAATCAGCCCAAGCTCAGCCTTGCTCCCTTGTAAGGACAGGCGGGAGAGACTTTGACAAGTTTCCATGGCAGTGGCAATGGTCCAGACAGCCCTGGCTCTCTTTCCTCTTGGGCTAAGATTTGTTTTCTCCCACCTTCTGAATCCAAAAGAAAATCATGCCTTTGGAGTACATATACCAGTATACTGCATCCTCTTTGGCTGGGGGCATGTTTTTTTCAGAGTTCTGAACTGTTGTGCAGGAAGACTTGTATTAGGGTAGAGTTGATTTACTCTTTCATATCAATGTAGCTGGAAAAGTTGCTAGAAGAGTTGCTTTTTCAGTTATTTCTTAGCATTTTAGTATTTTTCATCCCTATAATAGCAGTATATAAGCTTGGTGAAAATGCCCAGTGTTCTAGACATTGAATATGTTTTATGAAATTCTGCTGTCTGTCTTAATGTTGAGCCAAGTACATTAGAAATGTGTGTCTCATGCTTGAGCAACTGAATGGATAAAACTTTATTTATTGGTATAGGAAGTCAGTGTCTTTAGTTTTCCTCAGACTCTAGCCTCAAGGCTTGAAATGAACACAGAAAACGTATTTGTGTGTGCCTAAACAAACGTGCAAACAAAATAAATAACAACATTTCTGAGCTTTTTTTTTAATTTAAAGGTGTTGGATACTCTAATGAATGTCTAATACTTCCTCTCTTCCTCTAGTTTGAAATATTGTACTTGGAAATCCCAAGTAAGCTGGCTTGTATTATTGCAGTGTTATATATGATAAAATCCTTACTGATTATCATGTTGGAGACTTATAATTGGAAAAAGCCACCCTAAATTTCCGTGGGCAGCTTTGGTTCTGTTCTGTCATTTCAGTACTTGAGTATGGAACTATGTTTTCATGAGGGTTTTTGATTTTATAGTTATGGCTGTCTTTTTTCACATGCAGTCCAAAGCATTCAGGATTTTTGTCATGACTCTACTATGGTGTCAGAAAGGGTAAAAAGAGTGCTTAGAAGAGATTGGGGTTAAGATCTTGGTATCACAGAATGGTTTGGGTTTGAAGGGACCTTAAAGATCAGCTAGTTCCAACTCCCTCTCTATGGGTAGGGTCATGTTCCAGTAGACCAGGTTGCTCAAAGCCCCATCCAACCTGGCCTAGAAGACTTCCAGGGTTGGGACATTGACAACTTCTCTAAAGGTATCTACTACTGAAGTATTTCTTGACCTGAAAGTAGTCACTATTAATGACTTGAACATACACTTAAATATCCAGTATTAAATAACAATTGTTACTAATGGCATTGTCTGTACCTGTTACCACTTTTTATTATTATCACACCTTTTTTCTTTTAAATTGCCCAAAAGTAGTGGGTAAAAGCATGGGTTTTTTTTTAATTTATAAATTTGTAAATTTAATGCATTGGTTTCTGGAATCTGGAAATAATCTTAGCAGAACTGCTTTCTTCTATATTAGCAGTGCAAATTCCCCAGAAATGCAAAAAACCTGCTGTTTTGCTCCTGTTGGTAAGAGAATACTGTCAATTCTGAGGAACCTTTGTGTTTTGGGGTAGAAATAACTTGGCTATATCTAAAACAATTCTCATGAAATTTTTATAACCTTTTTTAAAAAAAACCAACATTTTTTGAAAGTCATGCTTGTGGCTATATTCATCATGGAAAAATGAATAAATATAACATTGGGCTTATGTATACAGAGGTCTGTTTTATTAAAAGTGAAGTTTTTCTTTTAATCAATTAATGAAAAAGAAATCTACCAGCTTTGCTAGAGTTTACATTAGAAAACTGCGTAATGATGGACAAATTCTTAAATAGTGTTAAGTTCTTGTCTAGTTGCATATTTCAAATATCTGCTTGACGTGTGATTGCTTGTGCTGGAATGTTTATTGCAGAAATGTAGCTTGAGCTCTGACAGAAGATTGCACAATCAGAGAAGCTTCTCAGAGTTGATGCTTTGCTTGAGTTGTGCTCAACTTCCCCTATTTTTCGTTTTGCAGCCCATGGTTTGCATGGGGCACTAAAGAAAGGCATATTGCTTTACAAATTGCTATTTCAGTTCCTATAGTGTTATTTTAGTATAATTCTGTCATAACCTTCATTTTTGGACCTCTGTCATGGCTATTCACCTCTAATTGTGGAAATGTTTTGACTTGTTCTGGAGTTTTAGGGAAGAATTTGCCTTTTGGTGGTGGGGAAGGGGAGATTTTGTGCAGTGTTTCCAGACTGCTGGAAAATTTATGATGTTCGCACTCTCTTTTGGAAAGTTGTTCAACTAATTGTCTGCCTTCTGTTTAAAAAATTAAGTACTTTTTTGTCTTTCAGTTTGTCTAGCCTCTGTTTCCAGTCACTGTGTTATTTTTTTCTGTGAGCGAGATAATATTACTAGTAGTAGAGTTTTTTTTTCTTTGATATACCTTTTTGGAATCTTTTCTAAAGCGTAGTTATTGAACTAATATAATCTTCAGAAACTTGAGTTGTCAAGGTTAAAGATAGCTTGTCTTTCTATTGTTTTGTAGCTAATTTTTTGTATCTATAGTTAATGCAGAATTTTATTTGCAGCAAACAGTTCAGATCAGGTGACAACAGGTACTGAATGGCTGATGAGGTATTGTTGCTTTACAGAAAAATTAGTTACCTTTCCACTACCTTATTATATTGCAAACTTTGCAGATAATATGTTTTTTTAAAATTTGCTTTTCATAGTGGAGGTAACACTTCAGATGAAGGTCTGGTGGGAGAGCTAGAGGCAGGAGTTTAAGCTATCGATGGGAGAACTTTAGTTTTACCATAGTGTACTAAGAGATCTAAAGTTGCTTTACATATTTAACAGGAGCTAATGCACTTTATTGATGTCATTTGCCATAATTCTTATGAGTATGTTGGTGTCTTGCTAATTCACATCTTAACCAACTGAGTAAGGCTTATTTCCTGAAGTCTGGTTTCATGGATACCTGCCTGGAAAAAAATCTGGGAGGCAGACAGCAATTTCCCAGGCAACAGATGTGGAGGGGGTTCTGTTTCCTTTGTGAATACCACTATTCCTTAATAGAGCTGTGCAGCTTTTTTTCTTTTCAATGAAGTCTTTACCTGATTCCTTGCAGGCTGCTGCAAAAGAAGCCTAAGACATTTTGAGCTGGGAGTGGACGAGTTTGTCTTTGTTCTTTCATATCTGTGACCTGTCTTTATACCATTTTATTGAAGGAAAGTTACGTACCAGTATTTGCATCCATAGTGTTAATTTTTATCCATGTTACTTTTGTTTTCTAGTCAGTGTTCCTTGGAGTGTTGACTCCTATTGATATAAATTGGTATTGTTAAGTGTTTAAAATGAGAGCGTTAGGACTCCTCAATCGGAACCGGTAGATCTGTGTGTGCTGCTTGGGGAAGAATCTGCCCTCTCAGAGTAACCAAGAAGGCTGTGAGGACGTCAAAGGGCATTTGCTGATGTAAATTACAAGTGACATTTGGCTTTTTAGAGAAGTTTTACTAAGTAGTTACTTTACATTTTAGGTGAAGGGGGCAGGGTTTGCCTTAAATTTTTGCTGAATGTCCTAACTTTGAGGCCTCGAAAGGATGTGAGGTCACTTTTTTCCACCACGAGATATTTCTGGGGATAGTGTTACGCTGCGGTGTGTCAGGTTGGCTGCTGTCTCCAGTTGCAGTTGTTACAGTAGCTGGGAACTCTAGACCCATGAGGCGTTTCCTAATGCTGTGGAATGCTGCTTCCATGGTGATAAACATCAGTCAGTTCTTTAACTACCAGTACTCCTACTTCTTTTAACGCTATTTATATACTTTAAGTGTATTTGCATCCATCACATTTAATACAGTTTTCTTGAAAAGGACAGTTTTAAGCAGCTGTGCTTAATGGTTTATTTAATTCTGGTGTTAGAAAACATGGCTTGGTAAATCATTTAAACCTAAAGTGGGCTGTTCTCTTATTTTCTACACATTAAGATATCAATAATCTGTGTAGCCCTCCAGGTAGTTCTAGAGCTGATTTGGTCTTTTTATGTAAAGTATTGTGTCACCTCTGGAAGCTTGTAAGTTCATAAAACTTGCCCACAGAACATATCAACTGATGCAAGTGAACCTTTTTGAAGGAAATTAAGCTGCAAATATCCAGAGATCTCACTTGCTGTGAAATGAATCAGTATAATTTGACTTAATGGCCATCAACTCTATGCCTGTTTCACATCTACTTGAACTATTTTCAAATGACATTGTACCTGTTTCTGCATAGATTTTGCTGAAATATATTCTTGGTGTTATTTTGGTCTATTTTCATCTTCTTTGAAGATGCTGCTCTCTCATCTTATAGTTGTTCCTAAAGATGCAATATTAAATGGAATTAATTCTGATGTTAAAGTGAAATAATAAACCACTAATGTAATAAATTGAAGTTTGGATGTAAACACTATTAAGCACAGTAAAATATGATAGTGTAGTGAAATTAGTGTTGTAAGATAATTTTGTATGTTTGAATTTGGAGGGGAAGAAACCCCCCACTGAAATATATTTTTCTGGAGTGCATCTTCAGACAATGTCAACTTTCCATAATTATAGGCATAAAATAGTGCCTTGAATTGCTGTCATTCAGAACAGATCCTTTGATTCAAGTTTCCTGCATCTAGTCAGTGGACAGAGAGGGGCTCTGATTTGAAGGGTTTATGACTTGCCCTCAGTTTTGGCAAAAGACTGAGGCGTGTATGTTCACTGAGTGGTATGTGTAGTGGATGCTGACAGTACTCTTGCTTGCCTACTGTATATGAGTTGATTTCACAGATTTGCACTACCTTTTGTTTTAGTTTATTTTAGGAGATGCTTCAGGTGGTAAGATTCATGGCTGTGGTGGAGAAACAGCAACACCCGAAAGTGCATGTGAAAAAACACCCCTGCCTGTATGTGTATCTGTATCTGTCTGTAGCCTTGCACCTAAAGGTTTCCTTAAGTGCTAATGTGGATGTAACAATATTGAGACGTCTCTTGGCTCTGGTGTTAGTGACTGTGTATTTGGATATGTATGTGTGTATCAACATATAATGAGATATCTATATTGATTTATGATTTGCTGAGTCATATAGTAAGTGTATATTCTAGGAGTTTGTCGGTAAAAATGTTACTGTTTGAACAGAATGCAAGTACATGTACTTCTATATGTAACTACACAGGATGTGAATAGTTTGTAACTACACATGAAATAACTCTTTAAAAAGGCTGAAATGAAAGCAATAATCTGTACTGCTTTCAGTAATCCTGCCTTGAAGTTTCAAGATCTCCTTATTCAGATATTAAATATTTACCAAGTTAAACTCTTAGGTCTTTATTGACGTAAAGAAATCCCGGTATTTCTTCATGAAAGGCTATCTATTTAACTAAATTTGCAAAAGCTGTTTGTAACTATTGCAAGATATTAGGAAGTAAGGAGCTCTGTAGAGTTGTATTGTGCTGGCAACAAGAATGAACAATGAATCAAGGGCCTTGTATTCAGGCTCATATGTCAGTTTGTATACTTTGTCTAATCTAACAATTTAAATGAAAATTCTTATGTGACGTGCCTTAGCTCTGTCTACTTTGGCTTGTCAGCTTTAAAGATGAAGTGCTAAATTGCAGTTTTATCTGGACACCAAAGTAAATTAATGGGATTCCCCCCTTGTGTCTTCTTTTTCGCAGTCTGGACAGTCCCACCTCTATTAGCCTTACAATATGAGAGTTGCTCTAGTCCCTTAATCATCCCTCTAGTCCCCACATCATTATTTCTGGATGCAGCACTGCAGGTTTGGCCTCAGGAGGGCTGAGTACAGGATAAGGATCACTCCCTGCTGGCAAGGCTCCGCCTTATGCAGCCCAGGATGCTGTTGGCTTCCTTTGCTGTGAGGGCACACTGCTGGCTCAGGGTCACCTTGTTGTCTACCAGAACCCAAGGTCTTTCTTAGCAGAGCTCCTTTCCAGCTGCTCAGCTCCCCAGCCCCTGCCCCCAGCATGTAGTGGTTGCCTGGAGCTGTTCCTCCCCACTTGCAGGACTTGGCTCTTCCTTTTGTTGAACCTCACGAGATTCTTTTTCAATTTCTACAGCTTCTCTGGGTCCCTCTGACAATTCAGAGATCTGATAATTCAAACAGTTCAAAGAAACTTTCTAAGTGGGTTGAGGTATTATTTTTCATGCGTGTTTGAAAACAGGCTATAACAACCAGCCTCTCACTTGTAGCTCTTAAATATGCTGTCTTAGTATTTGAAAGTTGACCAGAGAGATCACTTGTGGATGACACGGTGTAATTATGATGGACACATGCAAATCAAGATCAGTCAGGTTTGTTGATTTAGAGTATGGGGAAAAGCTAACAATAGTAAAGAAATAGGAAAATGGCTACAATGCAAGAAACTAAAATACTAATAGTTAAGAGTTTTACATCTTAAGGCTTACTTTGGTCTCTCCAAAAAAGGAAAAGTGGCAAAGGGTTTAAAGTTGGGTAACTGCCAGTCTGTCCAAGGAATGCAAATTTTGTATGGTGGTAATACCCATTAAGTATTTTTTTAGTTCTTTGAATGCTAGATAAATAGGAAAATAACCAAATGCCTCAACAACAAAGCTTGAACTGAATTTAATACATTTTTATTATATGCTTGCACTAGATGATACTTTGTCATAATGAAATGTGTATGAAGTAACATTTCAAAATATAAAGGTGCTTTAACTGTACCCTGATAATGTAGATCATATATGGTATTTTCTACTTTATATCACTTGTGAATCCTGAGATATGTTTTGCTGAATTGGAGAAGGTTGATGGAGTATATTTTGAAATCCTAGCAGTATATTTCCTTGTAAAATCACATTAATGTTAATTCATACATCTGAAATTACATAAGTGTAGTGAGTTTTGAGATTAAGGGATGGTAGTTGCAGAGTGAGGAAGTCTAGTATAGTCATGGTAGAATGGACAGTTTAATGCATTAAAACTTTGGAAACAGGTATAGACCAAAAATTGGAGAAAAATCCAATTGATGTGAGACTGCTTAAGTCAAACTGAAGAAAATCAGTACATTTTAGGTGAATGTAATGGAAAGAAGTTAGTTTAACAACCTGAGAAATTCAATGTTAATAGGTTGTGTAGTTAATATGTGTGTTAGTGATAAATTTATGTTATAGCATTCTGTATTTTCAGAAAAACAAAGAATTTTTATGCACATTTCTTCATAAAAAACTTAAAGGAGTTTCCATGGTGGAATGCTTCTTTATAGTGTTAATGCCGGAATTTCTGTCTCAAGGTCAGGTGGTGCTAGAAATGTTTTTTGGACAAAATGATACCACCCTTGGGTGGTGGAGTTCGTATATACATCATGCTGTAAATGGAAGAGACTAAAACAGAGAAAACATTTAGACACGAGAAAAAAAGCATGAAAGAAAATTCTGCCTAAATCAGTTGACTGTGTCAGTGCCATTTCTGGCTCACAAATACACCAGAGCAGTGCTACCACATGCTGAACTTGCTCATAATCCTCTTTCTGAGACACTTTTGTTGTCGTGTCCAGAGGCAGTATATGAGTCCAGACTGACCTTTGGTTTTACTCCATATATCTTTTTAAACTTGTAAGTGTGGTGTAGTAACGGGTGACATGAAACCAGCAGAATATGTGGGAATGTTGGTTTCGTATGGAAGAAACCTCTACACATTGTAATGGTTCCTTAGTGTGCCTGTTTTTAGTTTCATGATAAAATCGTGGGTTTTAAATAGATCATGAAAGTATTGATGATTGCAGTGGACAAATGTGATATAGAAAAGACTATCAGACCAAGAAACTGTTTGAGTGAAGGACATTAGAAAGGAATTTTTTCCCTGTTCCATCTTAATCATCTGATATACTGTTGCCGTGGAAATAAAAGTTAGATGTTTGCTTTTATAAACCAATTTATCTTAACGTAATCTAATTTAGCTGTTAAAAGGAAAATGTTTGTGTAGACCTCAAGGCTAAACAGGAAAATTGCTCCATAACAACAGAATAAGGTAGAACTTAGCATTAGCTGAAAATACCTTTAAGCCATAGTATGTGTTTCTAACAAGTTTCTCACAAGTATGGAATGTGCTGTATATAAAGAAGATATGTACAAAAAATACGTGGACCCATCCAAATGGAAAAAAACCCAAAATAGCATAAAAATGAGGCCTTCTTGTATTAATAAAGCACGTTAAACTGTTGGATGTATGATTGCCTATTATAATGAAGTTTTGATATCCTTTTTCTTTAAGAGGAGTAGGGAATGACTATTATAGGTTTTGAAGAAAAGATGTTCCATGCTTTCTGTATTAGAAAAAAAGTCAGATGACATGTTGAAAGATTGAGCAAGATGGAATCAAGACAACTGGGAGATAAGTTGTCTCTGCAGCCATTGACGATAATGGTCGTATCTCTTTTCATTTGGCCTTAACTTTCTCTTCTAACCATTATCACTACAGGTCCGTAGTTATATGCCCATCTCTCTGACCTGCACCACTTTCAACCAGCATTGCCTCCTCACTGTTGAGCTTGTGGGCTCCTTCTCCCTGTTTGTTCACCAGTGATACTGCGTAAAATAGCCATGCTTCTGTATTTCCCGTTGTGCTCAGAGGGCTTGTAGTGGACACAAATTCTCCTGCTTTAGCTAATTGTAAGGGAAATAGAAAAGCTGTTTCAAGTTTTATGTTAAACACTAGGTATTCCAAATATTTTGCTTTCATTACTCACAATTCTATAAAATTACCTTAAGCTTTGTCTTGTATTTGCAGTCAACCTCTAAAAGAATACCATGCTATTTTTTTTTTTTTCAGAAACACAATTCAGTTGAATAAATTAGATTTTGAGAGTTAAGGATTTACAAGTCTCTTAGTAGTAGGGACACCACCCACCCGTACTTTTGTTTTGATGAAAGTTTTGAACCAGGGAAGTTTATTCTCTGGAAATGTAGTAAAGGGGAGCTGATTATTGAAGAGCCTTTTAAGTAAGCAACTTTGGCATGTCGCTCTCTTAGATGTTGTTTGCATGATCTTGAAATGTGATTTGAAATAAATGTGAGATCATTAATTAGAATCTGTATTTCAGAGATTTTGGTGTAGTGTTTAACTTGACAGAGTTTGTCTAAGATCTGAGAGGTGAAGAACAGAGCAGGAACCATTGTACATGGTGAATTTTGAATTAAACAGTTTGCTTTTGTCTATTAAAAGCAAACTTTTATACCGTTTTCCATCTTTATTTTAGAACTTTTAAAAAGAAACACAACAAAATACTTAGTGTGCCTGAGAGACCAAGGGAACCCTGACACTTTCTGTACTTTTACTTCTTTTGGCATGGGCTTATATTTTAACATTTTGAAAGAAAAGTATGATATAAAAGAAAGATTGATGTTAAAATTTTGTACGTATTCCCATTTTTCCTGTATTTTTATATTCAGTGTTTAAAACCTCCCTTCTTATAAAGAAAAAGACTGAATTTTGGCTTTTGAGGCAAGCCCTGAGTTGAAGCAGGTAATTGCACAGCCCCAGAGCAAACCAGGGTTTTGAGAATTTGGTGCTTCTTCTTGATGTGTGTAGGTTTTCTGTGTTAGCCTTGACAATGGACAAATTGATTGACTCGGCAGATTTGAAGGCTTCAGGGTGGATTGGACCCCAAATTTTGACAGTTTATCACTACCACTATCTGTTTTTAAAAATCCCTGGATGTGACCCAGCAGCCTTGTAGGTGTTCTTTGCCTGCTGCTTCTCACAGCAGGGAGATAAATGCACAGAAGCTGCTGCTGTACTTTGTACTGCTGTGCAAGCAGTTATGGTTCTCTGCTGAATTTACCAAAGAACTGAAATTCTTTCCTGGATTTCCTGGATATTTACTGTGTATCTTTGGAAAAGGTCTTCTAGTAGTTTACAAGGTATTTTTCTCTAAGTTACACTCACCTTTCATAGCTTTATTTCTACATCTGTCTTGAGCTGTTGTTGGCCTCTTACTCTCTTTTTTATATTACTGACCCATTAAATGTTGTTTCGTTACCATTTGCTTTCTATTTTCATCATCAGCGTCAGTCCAAAGAGATGATCCTTTAATATACTCAAGATGCAACACCTGACTTTATTTTAGAGCAGTGAAATACTGTGATCCTTCTCTTGATTTGTATAATTTTCAACATTTCTTAGTTCAAAATGAGCCACTGCATGGAGATGTAACTTAAAACAGCAATGTTTTTATGAAGTTGGCAATTTAATAATATCCAGCCTTTAAAGTAATTCTGATTATCCCTGTAGTTACTCATTTTCAAATTATAGCATGATTTTACTGCTCATTCTCATTATATCTGAAGTAAATAATTTCTATCTTGCATACTTTAAAAGCGAGTACTGCAGGCCTGTAAATGATTTTGACAGCATTTGACTGAGGGGAGAGAAATAGGTTTGAATTTGAAATGAGGGATCAAAGACTAATATTTCAATCTACATCAGATGTGTTCTCAACTATATATTCATGGAAAATAAGCTTTCAGAAAGCTTATATTCTAGCTTTTCTTCAGGCATAGTTCCTTGATATATGTAAATGTCAAAGACTGATGGATCAGCTTTCAATCTGGAAAAAAAAATTGAAAAATCCTTTAAAAGCTGAAAACAGTCAAATAAGGTCTAATCAGATCTGAACTGATCAGGCAACAGATATGTCTGGTCTAATATCTTGCTCCCAACAGGTTAATAATAGATAGCATAGACACAGAGCTATGAATTGGACAAGTAAAAAGCAGTACTTCTCTGGCATACTTAACATCCAGCAGTTTGTATTTTAATGACCTTCTTTATTTTTGCATTTGTCACTTAAACAGTACCTAGGTGAGAGAGAAGACTTCATAATGCTCTTTGATTTTTCGTTATGTAATTCCCTAGAATACTTGCTTATTTTTTGTTAGACACCATACCTGTGTTTTTTAGCTAAAAGACTGGGTTTAGTTTTTCTCTGAGAAGATGCTATCCACTGAAGAATCGTATATACCTGTTGACAAATTTAGGCTTAACCTTTAAATTGGGAAATTTATGGCACTTAGCAAGACCATAAAACTATCTTGTTCTTTGTTGTACTTTTGTGTTGTTTTTTTTGGTGGGATTTGGTTTGGTTTTGGTCATAGGGATAGATTCTGTGGTAGTAATGCCAGATGTGGCTGTTCGTTCCTAGATTTAAGTTGAAAGGTATAAAGCCAATATCTTGTTCATGAAAATTATCAGTGAATTCAATGAATAAAATGTGGAGGGTTGATTCTTAGAATTAAATTACCATCGGTGTCCTGTTTACCAGTTGCCATTTCACGTTCAAGTCCCTATGGTGTGCTACTTTGTTACTTTTTAATATTGCTGTACTTCATTTGAACTGTTATTTGTTCTTTTTGTATGTGGAAAAATATTTTTTCTCGTGTAAGTGTGGAGCTAACTAAGGTAATTAATAATTTGTAGAAGTATATTTGTTTTGAAGAGTCCAGTGGAATTGAAGGAGGAACAGATGTTTCATGTAACTGCTAACTGAATCATTAAATAAATGTGAATGATTTAATTTGTATGGAAAATTAATAGAGACAACCTTTTTTTATATTGGCTCTTTAGTTAGCAGTATGTGTAATTATTTTTCCAAATTCTTAATTTTTTGCCTTTTTTTTTTCTTTTTTCCCCAGGATGGATTAGACGCTTTGGTATATGACTTGGATTTTCCTGCCTTAAGAAAAAACAAAAACATTGATAACTTCTTAAACAGGTGTAAGTATTTAATTTACTAAATAACAGAAGGTATAAGTATCAAAAAGAAAAAGGTGGTTCTAGTTTTTTGAAAGGCAGCTGGGGATTTGAGGGACATGAAGTTTTTGGGTGCAAGTTATTCTGAGAGTCTGATAATTGATTTATTTCCTAGTGAGAACTGGCAGCTGCTTATACAAATCTGATCCCCTGCAATTGAACGTCCAATCTCTTACCCCTGTAAATAGCATTGTCTGCAGTGGCACAAAGCCTTTTAAGAGAAAGACCTGTTTTCCTTGTGAAGGCAGCTCTCTGGATTCCCATAACTTGCTTTCTAATTTCATGTACTAATGTATCATAAGCGATTACCAATAAAATGTCATAATGATGTATCCAGTGTCAAGAAATTGTATTAAAAAATTGTTCACAGGCTGAAATATGTGTTTTTGTAAACTTTTTTTTTAAGTATAGAAGATCTCTTCATGACTGTCTTACACTGCATAGGTGTTGTATTTACTTGGGTATGCAGCTGATATGTCTGCAGAATTCTCTGTATTTACTCTGTCCACTACCAGGTTTCCTGCACGCTCTACTCTGTAATAACATTTTAACCTAACAAAGTTGGTATTTTTAATAGAAATCATAGTTCCATAATTTTTATAATAAAACCCCTCACAAGCTACAAACAAAAAATCAAAAGGCAGTTAAAAATTAAGTCTTTTCTAAAGGTTGCCAAACTGACAAATTCTGGAAATCGTGGCAGAGATGTTTGCTGGTTCAAGACTTGCTTCTGTCTGTGGACTGAATGGGCAAAACTTGAAATTAAACTAATATTACTAGATTTTTATATTTTTGTGGCAAATATTAAGTAATTTGACTAAAGTAATTTTTGCCTTTGCTTCTCTGAAATTTGTGTGGGCAGTTTTTTTTCTGTTTCCAAGGTGTTTTCAGGTAGTTAATTTTTTTGAAACTGAAAGCTGTGATAGTGAATTTGTGGGGCTCAGTTTATATTGTTCTCCATTTGTGGGAGTTTAGGAATTCACTAGATCCAGTTGATGGCTCAGTTGCATGTGAGCAGGGTGCTGAAAAGCCTAAGTTCAAATGTTCTGTTTAACTTCTCACAGTTCAAACTGTATTTGATACCATACAGTGAGTTACATGCACATTTGTGTACTCAGTTATTTACTGAGAAGGTGTGGTGAAACTCTTGGAGAAAAGAGAAGTTGTATTAGGCAAAGGAAATCCTCATTGCAACAGATAATTTGAATGTAATTTTTATGAATAGTGAAATAATTAGTGAGTCTCAAAAAGCTTCACTTTTGCAACTGGGGCTAACTGAAAGAAAACCTACATTTGCAGTCTGATAATGAATGTCTTGTAGGTAAAAGTTATATATTGTATGAGATGTGACCTGAAGTAATATGAAGGTGGAGAACAGACCATACTATTCCACTTGAAACTGCCTTTAGAATAATTAATCTTGCAATGTTTTTTGAAATATGAAAATGAGCTGTGGATGTACAGGTAGTTGCCTTACAGGGTCCAGTCTGCACCATAATTGTAGAAGTTTAAAATAAATTCCTAGGTGGCAAATAAAATGGGAGTTTGCTTCCTTTATTATATAGACTGATTGCCCTTATCCCCTCTTACTTCTCTCTAATTTACATTGTATATTTGTGAAGCCTCCAAAATCTGCTTCTACTGGCTGAGATTGTGAGGATGATTTTTGCAAATGTAGAACCTTATTAATTTTCTACTATATAGAATTAAAAGAATAAGGAAATGAGTATTAAAGATATCTGAGAGCCCTACTTCGCAGCAGAGACTCAGTTTATTTCAGCACAGCATCCAAGATTGTAGTCAAACTTCAGGGCATGTTGAAGAAAGTGATTTTTTTACCACGGGAGCTGCCCCGCCTGTTCATGCAGCATAATCTGCCCAGGTCCTCCACTGTTCCGGGGAAATAAGGAACTGCCTATTTAAATATATTGCAGCCTGATAAACCTTGTTTAACAGATCTTAGAATATGGAGGTCAAATTTCCCACACCGTTGTTATTGTAGCGTATTGTCTGAGGATAATTGAGTGTTAGTATATATATATATCAAGAAATAAATTCCAATTTGCAGCTGCTCACAAGCCTGGTTTCCATTGTTTAAAAATTCTTAGCTTAGATTGCCCTTCAGATGTATTTTCTTCTATTCTGTTTTGTCCATAGGGGATACTTGCGATTGAATACCATTTGAAGGATTCATATTGGGCTTAGCTTTCTTTCACACCAATGTCAAGCTGTTCATTCAGAAGTGGTGAACCTCCTGTTGTGAGATTACCAGGCACTAAGTTAACAATAGCTAGAAAATTGCTGTTATGGGAATGGCTGCATTTTAATTTTGTCCAGTCTTTCACCTCCTCTACTATATATAGGTCAGTTTTCACCAGCACAAATAAGGCAATTTGTTTGAATTAATGAGTGTTTTGATCCTTGTGTGAAAGAATTTGTCAGAATTTACAATTTTACTACAATTTATGGAAGTCAGCTAGTGGAATGCTCCATTGTAAAGGGTTGGCTTTACATTAGACAGTAATGCCACAGCGTATTTCATCAAACAGAACTGTGTTTGTTCCTGTGGCGGTAATAAAATCTTACTGACTTTTTATTGTACATGTGCTGCTTTTGTTTTAAATATGGCCCGTGTGGGTAGGAATCTAATGGTAATTTTCTGTCTTCTGCCTCATCATTTTTTAACATATGAACTTAAAAAATTACATTTCTCCTCCTTTCTCTTCCCCTGTCCTTACTTCTTTCTAAACTTTACTTTTAGGCCTAGAATATTATTTTTGAAAATAAAATATCATTGCATAATTTATTTTATGAGAAACGTATCTGGTTTAGTAGAACTTCTTGCGTTTAGAAATACTGAAGCATGAAGTTTTTCTGCGTAATCTCATGCCAGTGTTGACCCACATGGATTAAAATAGACTGTTTTAATCTTTGACCAAATTTGGAATTAGAGTATCTGCCCACTGGGAGTTTGTAAATTATTGTAGTTTATAGAATGACAGGTTTATATAAATAATTGCCATGATTCCCACTGCATGTTTTAAATTAAAATCTACTTTTTTGAGTATTAAGAATCATAGGAGTGCAGAAAAGCAAAAGCTTTGTCTTTTAAAAAATACTTTTTCAAGTGTCTCATAGTGTACTTTGTGATACTTTCCCAAATGTGTTGCATATTTATTCAGAAATAATCTTTTTATACTGATCAGATTACAAGCAAGATCATGCTGGATATGAAATTTTTGTAGAGTTTTTTTTTTTTGTAATTATTTTAAAAGAAATTCCTAAATTGAGATCTGTAATGTGACTGTACAGGAGAGCCCTTGCATTATGTTTATGTCAGGTTTTGGTTACTGGGGTAATGAGAATGAGGTCATACATTTTGCAGAGAATTTTTCAGTAGGAGGGTAGGTACTTTGAGCAGTACTTCTTCTAAAAACTATCGAAAAATGAAATTAGGTGACTGGGTTTTATTAAGCTGATTATACGTGAAATGTGAATTTTTTTCTGTGTAGATAAAGACACAGTAAATAAAATGAGAGATCTGCGCATGAAAGCTGAGGATTATGAAGTGGTGAAGGTGATCGGTAGAGGGGCTTTTGGGGAGGTTCAGCTGGTAAGTTAACTTTCTATTTGTACGTTTGAGTGTATTCTGTAGTATTTGCTCATGCATCTGTTTCTGAATACAGTGTTCAGAAGATGCAGTCTTAGCTATTAAAGCCTCTAACTCAGTAAAGTTTTATTTCTTTATATCTCACGGAAGTGCTTTTGAAAATGTCATATTTAAGTACTGTACAAATACACAAGTACTTATTTGCACTGTAATCATTCTTCTTGTTAAAATAAAATGGAATATGTGTTCCTCATAATCAAGAAAATTAGCCTTTACCACTGTTTATATGGACACTTGAAGTCTTAAGGACTAGAAGAGTTTCTGCCCGTTCAGGGACTACACCAGATTTTTGTGGACATAGCTCTCACAGATGAGAGATGTGTGTTGTTTGTGACTGGTTAGCAGCCAGGCTTGTTCATCCTGCTTTATTTAGTTGAGAGCTGGTGGGAGAAGCTGGAAGTATGGCAGCAAGTATACACATCTGTTAATGAACTCTGGAAAATGCTTGTAGTTTTGACTTAGTAGTACTTAACAGGTGCCAATATTTGTCCTTTTAAAGACCCATATGTGCAAATTGCATAAGTGACTATGGAGTTCTATGTTAAATAGCTTCAGCAAGTGTTTTAAAAGTAATGCTTTGTCAGATAATGGAATGTAATTATTTCATAGACCTACAATATATAATCCTTTATAAAGATGTGAAGAGTCTTATGAAACATGTTAAATAGTGAAGCAGGTAAAGTAATATTTTCAGTGATGTTTTTCATATGTTAATATGGCACACTAGCATGTTCTGTATGTCACATTTGTCTTCATAGGTAAGGCATAAATCCTCAAGAAGAGTGTATGCTATGAAACTTCTGAGCAAATTTGAGATGATAAAAAGATCAGATTCTGCATTCTTCTGGGAAGAAAGGGATATTATGGCTTTTGCTAACAGTCCCTGGGTTGTTCAGGTATAGCAGTGTTCTTTTTAAAATACTGTAATTATGGAATCGTTTGATTACAACACTGTGTGAATTGGAATTGTATGTTTTCACATTTTGCTTTTCATAGTCTCTTTTTGGTTTTATTAGTCTTTTGGGGAAATACATTATTAACATTAGGAATGCTGTACAAAACAGCAGGTACCGCACTTGCTTCAAAACTGTATCTTGTCACAACATTTGCAAGAGGTTAAGCTGTTCTGGTTATTATTAAAGCTCCTTGCCAGATATGTATCAGTGTGTCTGCTCTGTAGTAATTCTTTGAGGCAACCAGCATACCAGAAAGATACACTTAAGACACAGCTTCCGTATGTGCTAATTTCTTCATGTTTCTTTGACTGCAAATTATGCCTGCTCAGGTTGTTTTCCCCTCATTTCAGTGTTATCACTGGCAGTTTTTTGGGAAGCACTGCTGCCTTTGAGATTCTGAGGAGCACACCTGAACCAATCATGCATTGTGTGTACACATATCAACTTGTTAATTTAAACTGTTCTTACCCTTAAGCGTTTGAATTCTTTTGTTAGGTTGGAGTTATACAAACTCATTCAAGATTTACTTAAGTCAAATGGATGTCTGCATTACTGTCTCTCTGGGTGTGATTGTTCAGAATGCAATGTGAATTTCATAAAATTTTAAGTTAAGAAACTGAAATCTGCTTTCACTACTCATGTTGAACAGAGCACTGACAACTTTAAGGGAAATATTTTTATTTAATTGTATAAAATTTAGTCTCAGTTTCTCTACAGTAAATACGTTGACAAAAGAAAAATAAACAGTGATAATACAAATAGAATCAGGCTGACGTTTGCAATAAAGTAGTTTCATGTTTGCATATTTGTCAACTAGCATCCTAGTGAGAAAGAAAGCATTTTGTCTTATGTAACGAAATGATCTCAAAGCATATTGCACCAAACTGACTAACTTGAATTTGTAACCAGCACTCTGCTTCTTTCATTGTAATACAAAGCAGTGGAAGATCTGGCTGAAATTTGCTCTAGAGATTAATTTCTATTTCGGAAGTCTGCAGAACAATGCGAAGTTGAGGGAGTAATTGTAGCAATGTCTTTGATTTCCAACAAGCTAAATATTAAAGATAACTGGAATATTCCATGACTTATTTTTTATTTATTTGCTTTTTACAGTTATTTTATGCATTCCAAGACGACCGTTACCTTTACATGGTGATGGAATACATGCCTGGTGGGGACCTTGTGAATTTAATGAGTAACTATGATGTTCCAGAGAAATGGGCCAGATTTTACACTGCTGAAGTTGTACTTGCATTAGATGCAATTCACTCAATGGGTTTTATACACAGGTGAGAAGCTAAAAAGTTTTGTTACATGGTGGTGTTTTATTCCCGGTGCTGCCAGAATGACTTTAGTTTCTTTAGGCAGTTTTAATATTTCTTAATATTTATGATGTTACTACTTCATTATTATTTCATGGCATTACAGCTTCAAAAATTCTTGGCAGCAGAAACTATTAAGTCTGAGGTAATACAGTCAAAGTAAAGGTTTTCAGTAGGCTGATGTTCCTCAGTTTGGGGAGTAATAAAATTGTCCCACTATACCAAGAATAAAAATGGTACAAGCATGCTGGCCCCAAAATGATTCTTTTCTTTTGATTAGAAAAAGCTGTTTTGGGAATTTGATCACAGTAGTATCCACTGTTAGGAATTATTAATTCTCTGCTAGGCATTTGAAGCCTCAGTGACCCATGAAACAAGACTCAGTGAACAATGTGAGGAAAATCTTCCAGCCATATGTTTTCTTGTAAGGGGCAAGATGGAAAATTGAGATGCAAAGCAAAGGGACTTGGCTTAGTTTCATCTTTGCTTGCCCTGAAGTTAAATGTAGTCACTTCTCAGATAGGTTGAGACGTTTCCTTTTTGATATTTGAAATTGTATCTGTTGTTAGCTTTTAATTGCACTAACTAGGAGCAGAAGAATAATTTTCTCAACAGAAAATACAAGAAGAA
The DNA here is from genome assembly GCA_013396755.1 of Sclerurus mexicanus. Taxonomy (NCBI): domain Eukaryota; kingdom Metazoa; phylum Chordata; class Aves; order Passeriformes; family Furnariidae; genus Sclerurus; species Sclerurus mexicanus. The sequence continues at coordinate 3,628,239 of VWZF01000628.1, read as the reverse complement.
TTTGAGTAGCATATAGCATACGCTGTAGTATATAAATTTTCAATTTGTAATTTGGTCACAAGATCAGTATAAACACGTAAGGTTATGCAAAAAAGGAAACACGAAGCAAAGCAAACTATTAATCCGTTGCTTGAGTAGTATCTAGAGCATCATTAATTATGTAGCTATGCTACATCTAGTGGGTAAATTATCTGGCTGAATGAACCATTTGTGCGTGTGTATTGCAAGCTTTAGAAAGCAGGCATTAGAAGTTGCCTGCAGCACAGCAAGCTTTCTTCATGAAAGTTTAGATTATTTTGAAACCAGTAGATTTTTTTGAATTTGTTTCCCACTGGAGTTAATCTGCTCAACTCTGAGGAACAAAAAGAAACTGATCAAAGTGTGGACCCACTGCTTAAAAGATCAGGGACCGAGTGACAGAGGACATGGCAACGGCTTTTCCGCCTTTGCCTCAGCCTTCATTGAGAAGATCTGCTTCCATGCCTGTCAGGTCCCTGTGCCTAGTGGCAGAGCTTGGGAGAGTGAAGCATTATTCTGGCAGAAGAAGATCAAGCTGAGTCCCATTTATGCAAACTGGACATGCACATGTCCAAGGCAGCAGGTGGGATGTGCCAAGAGTTGTGAGGGAGCAGACTACAAGCCTTATGATTCTGCTCTCTGCCACCTTTGGAGGGTTGTGGTGATTAGGAGATTCCTGATGACTGGAAGGAAGCCAATGGCACACCTATCTTGCCCCAAGAAGGGCCAGGAGGAGAGGGTCAAGGATGCTGCAGGCTAGTCAGCCTAAGGGCAGTTGGATTAAATTCTCAGGAAACCATTTCCAAGCATGTGGATGGGAAGTGATTCGGAACAGCTGTGGATTTATGAGGGGTAAAGCATGATTTACCAACCTAGTTGTCTTCTGTAATGATATGATGGGCTTCATTGATTTTGGGAGAGCAGAGTGTGTTGTTTGTCTTGACTTTAGCAAGGTTGTAGATGTAGCCAGACTAGAAAGGTGCAGTTTGAATAGGTAGAACAAAGGATTGTACTGTCCAGCCAACAGTCAGCTACCAGGGATTCCTCAGAAGTTTGATACTGGGGATCAGCACTATGTTTCTATTCAGAACATGAACAGCATTCAGGGAAGACAGAAAACATCAATCATCAGCTGCCCAGCAGGACTTTATAGAAAAGGTGAAGCCGGACTGTACTTGTGTGCCAAAAAGATGAAAGGCAATGGATGACACAAGCCACAGCAAGGGAATATCTAGCTATTAATTAGGAATTGTTTTTTCCACTCTGAGGAAGGTCAAGCAGTGGAAGAGAGCCCTAAAGCGGTTGTGGAATCTCTATCCTCAGAAAAAGATGAAAACTTGTCTGGATTTGACCCTAACCTAATATAACTTTGAAGTTGAATCTAACTTGTTAGCTATACTTTGATCAGGCAGTTAACTGAGAGTCTTACAAAAATCTCTCACAACCAAAATTACTCGATGAGTATACTGGTACATTTGCACTACATTTCATTTGACAGTTACGGCCAGAGCTCTCTGAAATACACTTTCTCCTGAAATTCATGTTATGCTGTCTTGATAATTGTTTCCTGCTACTATTCTGCTTCAGTATATTCAGTAACATCAGCATGCTGCACTTTACCAGTTACTTTATGAAAACTTCCGTTCTGTAATGGAACTACTTCGTGGAAAAGGGTATAAGACAGTACTCAATGCTCCTTTTGAGTCACGGAAAAATATTTATTCACATTAATAGAATCCTGAAAATGACATTCAGTTGTTCCCTTAAAATAGAAGCAGTACAGGGAAGAAGTTATGTTTTCAATGTCTGTTGGAGATAGCTCACTCATACTTCAACCAGTGAGTGTTCTTTTTAGGAACTTGAGGTTCAAGATTAATGTCCAGATTTATTAAATTTGGTGACTTGAGGCTGTATTCTCACATCCATTATGCTTTTTTAAAATGTTTTTGAGCAGACTGTGTGTTGGACATGATACTTAGAGAAAGCAGAAAAAAATGGAGGCAGTGGTGGTGCTTCAGTGTTACTGGTTTTCCTTGCAATGTTGCATCTGAAAAGCAGTTGACTTCTATTGTTTTCGTAAGTTAAATTTATTTGCTTTTTAAAATATACATTTTTCTCCTTTCAGAGATGTGAAGCCTGATAATATGCTGCTAGATAAAGCTGGTCATTTAAAATTAGCAGATTTTGGTACTTGTATGAAGATGAACAAGGTAAACATACATTTGTAATTAAATTTTTCTGTTTGTGAAAGGAAAATAAAAGTGAAAAGAAAATATACTGAGAGCTTTTTAGCTAGATGAGAAGACTTGAAAGTTCCACTCTGTTCCCATTACAGTTCTTCATGGTCTAGTGAAAGGTGTCTTTGCCCATGGAAGGGGAATGGAACAGGGGTTTAGATACCTTTAAGGTCCCTTCCTACACAGACCATTTTGTGATCCTGTGATTCATGCCTCTTACTCAATGACAATATAAAATGTAGAAATGGTTTTTCAAGTACTGTTTTCTAGAGGAACTTTCTGAAGTCAAGGCTTTTTTCTCTAGATTCTCAGGGTTGTTTCTTTAAGTCTTTGGTTATTAAAAGTTGATGCAAAGAAGTGAGATGACTTTTATGCCAGTAATGAAAGAATCAAAACTGATGTATAAGTCGCTGAATACCAGTTGTACTTACTAAGCATAGTCTGACATAGTACAAGAACAGATCTGAAGGAAACAGGTGTCATAGAACTATTTCTTAAAAATATATCCTGAGGTCATTAAAAAAAATATTTTGCAACAGTATTGCATGTACCATGAAGCACTGTTGTTCCCAACACAGAACTGATAATGATTTGTGTCAGCTTGCACGTATTTGAGGAAAACAATCTGAAATATGTGGTACTTAGTAGAGTCGGTGCAATATGTACATTGTGTTCTCACTGTATTCTAGGAGCTCTGAGTAAATTACTGTGCTTGGCTGCTTTGCCACGAATAAAAGGCCACAGTGAAAACCAAATGCAGGATATGTGTACAAATGTAAGGAGTTTCTCTCAACAAATCACTAACAGTCCACTTTAGTGGAATAGTTGACACAAAATTTGGCTTTATTTTGACTTAATACAGAGTTATCCTTGACAGATTATGTTCTTAACAATGAGGAACTTTGAAATACAGAAAAGCATTACCCTGGTGTTTGAGCTGTATGTGCAAAAAAAGAATAGAAAAAGTATTTCAAAACTTTGCTGTACATTAGCATTACTGAAGTAAACTTGTGTCACCTACACAAGTTATGGTTTGTACTTCTCTGAAAAAAGTTGGCCTAGTAGTCTCGAGCGAAGGCTTGGTTCCTTTAGTCTTTTGAAACAGAATGGTTACTCTGCAGAAGAAAAACTGCTCAGCATTGAAGCTTAGTTTAGGTGCATTCTGGATTTGCAGCGTGTGAAACACTGGATTAATGTTTATTATATTTTACTTATTTATTATGCAAGTTTTTCTACAGATCGTTTTCTAGAATAGCACAGGACTATTTCAGAAGTGCCTGAGTGGCACTGGAAAGAGGGTATGTGGTTGCAGCTTCAGTATTCTGCGTGACACCTCCAGTGTGACTGATTCAGTTCTGCCAGCCCTTTCATAGGGTTGTGAGAAATTTCAAATGTTCTTCTCACCTGTTACCTCATTCGAAGTCTGTCTTCTTAGAGTTTCAAAGCCCCATCTACCTTCAGTCTTCCTGGCTTAAAGTATGTTGAGTGAGAGGCAAAAAATTTGTACTTCAGCTGTTCCTGACAGCAAAATCCCTGATGTTGACCCATTTATGCTAACAGAGGAGCTTTTGCTGTTTATAGTACATCCTGTCAGTATATGACACATCTATATTGGCACAAGCAGGAGAGGCTGTGCAGTGTGTGCAGGGCCTAGGTGCAATTCTTGTTATTTCTTGGGTACTAACCGACATTTTAAAAGTAACTTTCAGTGTGTTTGACAGACCTGGTGCTTTGTTCTGGATTTAGCGGTAAAAATACTAAAATACCCATTCAAAAAAAGAATGTTTGTTGACAAAAGTTGATGTGGATCTGTTGATGTTGCTTAGGCTGCATAACCTGTTGGAAAGGACTTGAAATTCTAGATCTTATATTTTGGCCTGGGTGGTGTTCTCTGCTTGTAGGAAGGTATGGTACGATGTGATACGGCTGTGGGAACACCAGACTATATCTCTCCTGAAGTGTTGAAGTCCCAGGGAGGTGATGGTTACTATGGGCGAGAATGCGACTGGTGGTCAGTTGGAGTCTTTTTGTATGAGATGCTTGTAGGTGAGTAGTAGGATAATGAGAATTGACTACTCTGCTTAACTAGACTCCGTGTTAAAAATCACTGCTGTTTTTAACTTTATTACTCTTCTGACAGAAACTGTGGTTTACTGATTCTGGTATTTACAGAATATGTTTTAGAAAAATTCTGTCACAGTTCTTAAACATTTGGCCTCGCCTCCTGTTCACTTGGTTGCTTAGATTGTTGCATATGTAATTCATATATTACAAATCAAATCTATAATGCTTTTGGTTTGCCTTTTAACTTTTGTGGTTCCGCTTTTTCAGGGGATACACCTTTTTATGCAGATTCTTTGGTTGGAACATACAGTAAGATTATGAACCATAAGAACTCTCTTACTTTCCCTGATGACAATGACATTTCTAAAGAGGCAAAAAACCTTATTTGTGCCTTTTTAACTGATAGGTAAGGTTTAAATTTTATTCAAAATGAAAGTAAACCTTCATTAAGACAATTTCTTCCTGTGTTAGCAGAAAATAAGTGCTTATTTTGTGTGGGTTTTTAAACTGCTCAAGAGAAATTACATTCTTATTGTCTTGACATGAGTGGAGTGTAACAACTTGGCAGCTGCCTGACCAGTCCATGGTGGTGGAAACAAAAGCAGCAGAGCTTCTTATAGGCAAGAGTTAAAACCAGACTGAGTTCTGAAATGTCGCTGCAGTGGTCCTATAGGTGTCTTCTTATGAAAACTTTTGAGTTATGTCTACTTCTTGCCGTAGTTTTTTATTGTCTTTATTGCCGCAGTATTTTATTGTGTTTGTTCTTAGATTATGCCTTAAAATGAGTCTCTCCTTCAATTATCTAATCTTTCAGATTACATAAATTATAATCTCACATGTTTAACCAAAACACTCTTTAACAGGGAAGTGAGGCTAGGACGAAATGGCGTAGAAGAAATTAAACGGCACCTTTTCTTCAAAAATGATCAGTGGGCTTGGGAAACACTCAGAGACAGTAAGTATAGTGCTTTTCTCAGAGATGGTGATCTGGATTACTTATGTATCATGTTAACAAAAGGACTGATGGATTTTGTTTGAAGGAATTTAAAGTTTTATTTACTCTGTACCAAGGAAATAGATTGTTTAGTCACTTGAGTAATATAATGTATATTATCATACTATTTTGCATTTTTTTTCCTAGCTGTAGCACCAGTTGTGCCTGACTTAAGTAGTGACATTGACACTAGTAATTTTGATGATCTGGAAGAAGACAAAGGAGAGGAAGAAACATTTCCCATACCAAAAGCATTTGTGGGCAACCAGCTTCCTTTTGTAGGATTTACGTACTACAGCAACCGTCGGTACGTATGCAGAAAACAAGCTAATGGTGTATTCTTTTGTCAGCGCTCTTTCTGACTCTTACAAACCAGTATTTAGATATAAGTCTATTCAGATTCTTACTAATAATTCCGAATATTAATAAATTATACTATTTTGGTACTTTGGTAATGATAGCCAGTGCTGCTAGACATCAGTACCTGTTCTGCCTTGAGAAGATTATATAGTAATGCTGCAGAAGCTAAACAAGAAAAATTCACTTTTGCCACTATCAGGCAGAGTTACCTGTAGAGCACTCAATTGTATATATAGGATCATGAATCAGGAGTGTGAATGTCCATTTGTTTTACTGCAAATTACTGTTCCTGAGCTGTAGATGAAGTTTCCATACTTTACAACAGTATTTTTAGAGTGTGGTAAGTTAAACTTTGGCTTTCTAGAAAGAAAAGATTTCCTACTTACCTGCTCTCTGCTTTATAATTTTTCTTTTTTAAGTACCTGTCCACTGCAGAGTGAGATTGTGAGACTTAACAGTTTTCACTATTGCTTAAAAGTCTTCTAAATTACATCAGTTAAAGTTATATTAATTCATACTTTAAACTGTCATTATTATTGTATGGCTGTATCTACACTCAAAAATCTCAGTATTTCTTTCTTATTTTGAAAAGCTGCTTTTAACTGTGGTGGGTGTCAGTCTGGCCTAACATGAGCTATAACTTCTAGTAGACCATGTCAGATAGAGGCTGTTAGTTTCAATAGCATTTCTACATAGCAGAACCTTAAAGGAAATAAACCTGGTTTTTGTCCTTGCATAGAAGAGGAAGCACTTTTCCAAGCCTGTGGTGAAATTCTTTCCATCTCTGCAAAGAGTTGGATTTGTTGTTGCTTTCTGCATAGTGAGGCATAGAAGGACTTGCAGGCTTTTCATGCAGGTTGTGTGAGTTCAGTACAAGAGTTTCACCTGCTGTTCTCATTTTAGTCTTAATTCTCATTTAGTCTTAATTTTTGCCTTTCAGAAAGATTTTGGAATATATTGTCAAGAAGGTGAGGTAGCATACGGAAGTTTGTTAATAACAGAATTCCTTTTCTCTCCATCTTCCCTTTTGGGGAAGAGTATCAGGAATTTAGAGAACTAAGTGACTGCGGTTTTGCTGTCATGGAAGAGCTCTGCTGCTAAATACTATCATGACTTCATAGGTTTACTAGAACTATAATGCTGGCCTAGAATTTAATTTTGTCCTATAATATTCTGCTGGTGTGATTGTTTTGAAAAATGTGAAATGACCGTCTTTCACAGTTCATGTGTTGGAGAGTTTTTCTTCACATTATCTGATGCACGTAAGAGATGCTTTGTATCTCTCTAGTTTGGTTATCAAGCCAAGAAAAGCACATCAAATAGCGAAGGAATTGTAGATAGTGATTTGTATTTATTTACCTGACTTTTCAGAATCATCACAAATGGAAATTTTTGCTACATTTAGGAAACACTTATGTAAAACAAGAACACTGGCTTCTGGGCAAACTTTTTGTGCGTGTAACTTTAGTAACTTTGTTGAAAATTACACAAGCTCTACAGAGTTTGCTTCATTATTGCTACTTGCTGCAGAAGTGCCTGAGTAAATATTTGGGGGATGGAAGCCAATGAGAGTGTTGTAACCAAGGAAAGCAAAGATATTATTTTTTAAAATGGTTATTAAAAAAGAAAAGTGGTTGCATTAGTATTTGGCAGAAATCTTTTTTTCTGCAGGCCTTCTGCTGCAGCTTTCTACTTTATCCTTTGCAGTAAATTGAGTTTTTTGATTAAATGTGTTTAAATCATTATGTTACTATTTGGTTATCCGCATTTTTGAGCAACAGTCTGGGGGTTATGTTTTAGGATGATTGTATTATTTTAAATTTTTTTCATAGTCTTGCCTTTAAACAACTCTTCAAATACAACTTTTAAAATGTTTTTGCAGGTATTTAGCTGTCTCTGCAGAAAATTCCAATGATAACAGAACAGGCTCCAGTGTGGACAAAAGTGTGGTATGTCTCACTGATTTTCAGCTTTGTTTTGTCCTAGTAAAGAATCTATTGCATATATGGGCATAAATTGTTTCAAGTTAGAAATGTCTCAAATTATTGAATATGGGAAACCAGTGCATAATTTTTAGATGTTTAGTTATTGGAGAAACAGAATTTTACTTCCTCATATAACCTTGGTTTTCCTGAATTGGATAAAATAACTGAAACTGCATACTCTTTTTGTGGGAAAAGATTCACGGTTTTTATCTTTAGATATATCAAAGTGTTTATGCAGTATATTTAGAGTGCTTTGTCTATCCCAGGTATGTATTCTAGCTTTGTGGCAGCCTTGGAGTCTGGACATGAGTGGGATGGGAAGCTTGGGCTTTCCAGCAACCTGCCAGTTTAACTCTGGAGCTGGGCTTCCTGTGAACCAAGTGGGGAGTTGGCAGATATTGTGCCAGGCTGGGTATTCTGCTTTTTCCTAAGGGTGGCCCACAAGCTATTTGTGTTGGGGCAATGAGGATCTGCATTTATAGAGCAGCTCACCTAGTGAGAAATGTTCAGGAACTCTTTCAGTTACTGCTTCCCAAGTTTCCTGACAGTCAGATTTCCTGGAAGGTAGGCTGAGGTGTTTGAAACAGGCCTACTTGGATTCTGTATAAGTGTTGATTTAAATCAAGCTATTCCCTTAGAATAGTTTGATATTTTAAAATAAGTCCTGCCCTTTCCAGAAGAAAATGTTTTTCAAAAAATTGATAATTAACTCTGAAAGAAATCTTGGCTTTTGCAATGATTTAATTTGTTAGTATTTTGTTGAGAGTAGAAAAGAAGCAAATATTGATCTACATTCCCTTTTCTCTTAAACTTGCAGTATAAAGGTTTTAATGATACATGGCGCTACCCAAAGAAAATTTGAAGCGGCAGGGGAACTGATTGTGTCCTTTATTGAACAACTGAATTAATTAATCATTGGAGTGTCTTGATTCTTCATGTATGTTGATGTGTTCCATACGTTTTGTTTTCCTCACAAGCATTTGACTGTTGTTATAGTAAAATTTAAAAACAGAGTCAGACTTTCAAACCTTTGAAGATACTTAAAACTCTCCACTGGCTTTTGGTTGACTTTGAAGAGTTACTGAATGGACTTGTCATAATTAGTGGGATAGAGGCAACTGCGTGTAGTTAAAGAACCCTCAGTAGTCCTGTCCATATTGTCAGATATACTTGATTGTCTTGTGATTTTAGCTGGTTTGGGAGGTGAAGCTCAAGAGGGATCTGAGTTATATAGGGAGGTTTAAATAAATGTTAAGTCTTTATTACAAGGTTTTTTTATCCCACCATTCTTCTCAGCTGTTTTTCTTTCATTACATGCTGCAATGAAAACGGTAATGTTGACACATGGTTAGCAAATTAATTAGTTCTGGAAATATAACACAAGATGTTACCTGGTCTGTCTGATTTTGAAGTGATACTGAGTGTCTTCTGGGAGAGACTGAGCGCCACAAACTTCCAAGAAATTCATTGTGTTTTGTAAGCGTGTAAAACTTCACCAGAATTAGGCCATGAAGTTGAACAAAAATGGAATTCAATGTCCTTTTACTGAATTTCAAACCTTTTTGATCATCTCATTGCTTACTTTGGTTTAGTGCTACCATAGCCACTTATCAACAGTTTAGATATTAAGAGAAGATTAACAGATTCTTTTGCACTGGATCTTAGCTTTTCTTCATTGCTCAGGGTGCAGAACCAGATGCGCTACATTGTGATGATTAGGAGAGGAAAAAAGGAAAAAAAAAAAAATCTATGACAGTTCCAAAGGGATTTTTCTTGACTTCTGTGCTCTACAGAGGCTTTTCTTTAGTACTTTCCTCCCCTGCTTCCTACTCAAAATAGAAACTGAGAACAAACTAAAACTTAAAGGAATGCTTTTATACTTAGTGAATTGTAACTCAGGATTTTCTTAAGGTATTATTTAGTCTGTTGATATCAGATTGTGCAGAACTTGTCCGGAAGCCTGTTGTCTTGTACTGATATAATTAGACTGCCAAGCAATCTTAGATAGGCCCCTTGGGGTACAGCCCTATGTGAGAACATCCAGAGACAGAAAGAAGCAAGAGGATGCAATAGCAGTCCAAACTAGTAGGAGTCAGTACAGAAATGCCTCAGTTGCCAGATGTCTTTTTGGACTTGTTCCTCACCTATCGCATTTAGGTCCTCTCTGCACCCTGTCTGGAAGGGCTATAAAATGAATAACCAAGAAATGGAAGGGCAATTACATGGAAACTTCTTTATCCTCTGTTTTGTCATTTGGCATTTGCTGTGGTCCTTCTTTACTAAAGTGACTTAGCCTTTAAATAGTCTTGCTTCGTGCTTTATTTCTCATTGGTTCATACCAGGGAGGTAAATGTGTCATGTACTGGTCCTCCTTCCTCAAAGTTTAGATTCAGAGGCCATCTCTGTGGTTTTTTGACTACAACCATTGCCTGATCCATAGAGTGTTATGTTCTATGTCACACCAGTAATTCATTTTCCAGAGCTGTTCTGTAAGTGCTGAGATGTATAATTTTTGAGTTTTTTTTAGTTTTTGGAGTTAAAACAGGAAACAAGAAAGCAAAGGATCAGAACCACTTGAATATGTTCCTTTGAAGAGAATCTATATTAGGAATGTAGTTGTTCTTTATGCAGTTTCAAGAGTGTTGAGGGAAATGTGGAGTGTTGAGGGAAATGTGGAAAAACTAAACAGGCTGAAATCTTGACAAGATCTGTGGAAAGGTTTACAGTGAATCAACACAAAGCTGATTTAATGAGCTTCCTCAAAGTTGAAACTGTCTTGTTAACTGAGGAATTTGATCATGTTGGAGTGAGATTATTGTGCCCCGAGATTCAGTAGAAGGTAGATATTTTAAGACTACATCTGAAGAATGAATTTTTTAATTTATCCTGCTGGCAAACAGTACATGCTATACAGTAATGCTCTGTATTAACATCTGAAGTTTGTTACTATTTTTCAAACCTTAGTACAGTTCTAGCTGTAAAAATGACCTCTGATTAAATAGATGTTAAGAGCATTTTCTCCCCATTGCTAATAACTGACAGGCCTGGTCCTGCTTCCTGAACTTGTTGGGAACCTGAAGATGCTTTGCAAAATACATATGGTGGTTCATGCTAGAAGAAGTTTTGAGACTGACTACAGTGCTTCCTTGTATCTTCACAGTATTATCTTCAGTCACATTGTGAAGATGCATAAAACAAGAAGGATTTGATTTATCTTAGCCCTGTGAATTTTGATGATACCCTAAATTTTTTTGTGCATGCAGTCAACAAAACCATGTTGTTTCTTGTAATTAACTTTCTTAGCATTTGGGGTGGGGTAAAAATTTACTGTTTTGATAGAGGAGAGTAAGCTGTTATACAATGTAAGCAGAACTGAATATTCTGAAATGCTTTTTTTACATTTCTAAATTTAATGCATTTTCTTTCATGTACAAATATATATTTAAAGCTGGAAAATATGCAGAAGATGATCTATGAGTTGGAAGAACAGCTGCATAATGAAATGCAGTTGAAAGATGAAATGGAGCAGAAGTGCAGGTAAGACTTGAAACTTTAATTGTTTACATAATTTAAATATATCCAACACTTCAGTTCTGTGTTACTGCTTTAGGGATTACCAGAATAACACTAAGAATGGTATTGCTGTTCTCTAAGGAAGCTCCAGGCACAGGTTTCAGTCATTCTAGTTTTAAAGAATTTTTGAGTATAGTATAAAGAAAATGTGTTCTTTTCGTTCATACTTGTCTAATACACATTCTTTCTGAGTACTTGAGTGTTTGATTTTACCTGATATCTCTATATTCAGATGTTTTATTGGACTGAGTTATGTGCTGATCATAATGATTTTTTTTGAAGGTAAGATATTGTATGTATGGCATATATTAGATTATTAGAATTAACTAACTGGTTTCTAAGTACAGAGTACTTGTTGGAAAACCCATTTTTTTCTGTGACTAACATGTAAGAACAGCTATTTACTTTCTAAAGCTGTTTCTACCTTGTTGAAGAAGTAGCTATGTGAGAATTGGCGGTTTTCTTTCAGCTGCACTTATGTTTGGATTCTTCTTTTCTGATGATCAGACGTTTTTACTTAGGTTCATGCAAACTAAATTCCTCTTCAGTTAAGTTCTCCTTTTGAAGTCTTTTTCTGAAGGACTAAATAATGCCAGGAGGCAACACTAGGTATAGAATACAGGAAGAATTTAGGCTTATGAATAAGGACAAAAGCTACTTATGTATAAACTGGTAACCGAAGTGCTCTGGTGGGAGTTTAGACTCTGTGACACTGTTGCTTCCTTACACACAACCTCACTGTTCACACCTTCTGATTGCTCTCCACAAATAGGATGTACATTGCTTGAAGGATATTCAGTAACTGTCTTCCTGCAGTACTACTGAAGTTGTCAGAACACAACAGTGTGTCTTCTGGCATGTCATACCGTTCACTGCAGAGTTAGTAGATCAGATATATTGTTGTAACTGCTCCTTTTTTTTTACCTGCCAGGTAGCATTGCCTGGGTCCTTTTTGTTACCTCTTTAAAAAAGGATAGCTAGCTACAAAAATGCAATGGATGTGTCAATGTTACTGTCAGTTAAATGAGGTTTTTACTGTCCATTTAACCTCTGTAGTCCAGTATTCTAATACAGTGCTTTAGAAAAGGGACTTTCAAATAATATTATTCAGATGTCTTTATCTATAATAGAGAGCTTCTTACTGTTGTATTAATGAACTGTTTTAGGTATTTGCAAAGTCACAGCTAGAGGAAGTTTTAGCAGTTTACCAGGGTATTCTAATTTTGAAGAATCCTGCTGTGTACGTACCCTGTTTTACAATCGCTGATTAAGGGATAAAATGTGCTACCTAAAGTTTTGCAAACTTCAGCAAAGTTGATAAAGAATAATATGTTTTACAAGTTTTTCTAATGATGGTCTTCTTCAATTTTAAGTGTTCATTACAAAACAGCATTAGTTAAAATATACATGTTCACTTTAGTAATGTTCACAAATTATTTCACTAGCAAAACAATACGTATAATATCTCTTACTTAATGAGCTTGTTTTATTTTTAGATCTTCAAACATAAAACTAGACAAGATAATGAAAGAACTGGATGAAGAGGTAATTTTTTTTTCCTCACTGAAGCTACTTTAGTTGGGTAAAGAGTGGAGTAAAGAAGTGTACTTTCATGATTCTAAGACACTTCTTCTTTGACTAAAAAAATTGTTCTGAGTTTAAGTTTGAGACCAAACCATCATGTTTCAATACATAGCATCGAGAGAAACATTTTTATTTGTACATATATTAAAAGCTTTTGGTTTCTGTAAATTGTGCTGATTTATGTTTTTTCTGCTAAATATTTTGCTTAGTCTTGCTCATGACAATTTTTCTGTAGTTTATCAAATCAATTACTATAAAAATTAATACACAGATGATTTTCTATTGAGTCCTTTTGTTGTATCTTTATTTTAATGGTTACTTTATATATAACCATAGTAACAGCAATTTTTCTAGTAATTTCATAAATTTGTCATGTAGAAGTTAAAAACATAGTTTCTGAAAACATTTGCAGGAAAGCTAGAAACTCATTAATTGGAAAAAATGCATCAGCTTCCTTGATTAATTAGTTCCTTGATTAACCAGAGATAGTGGTTTAGCGATCATTCCTTAAAATGTAAGTAGAAAATACCATTGCTTTTAATTTTAGGGAAATCAGAGAAAAAACTTGGAAACAACTCTGTCTCAGATTGAGAAGGAAAAGATGGTATTGCAACATAAGATAAATGAGTATCAAAGAAAATTTGAACAAGAGAATGAAAGAAGACGGAATGTGGAAAACGAAGGTATGCCATCCTGTCCAAACATTGACACTGATAGGTGTATGATATGTTTTGGGAAATAATGTACTGCCATAGCATCCTAAGTGCTATCTAACTTTAATGGTATCTTTTCAAATAAGGAACACAAATTTTGATTTTGTCTGAACACAATGGTTTTGTTCTTATTTTCAAATTCTGTTCTCTGCAGTGTGAGTTGTTGGTCTGCAAGGACAAAATTTGACCCAAAAGTGTATGTAAGAAATAAAAAGTCAATGAAAGGCCTATTTTATGCCAGGAATTTCTTTTAGCATGTTTATGTAAAAAAACCCCCAAGAACAAAACCCTAAGGATTTTTTTAATTTGCTGTGTTAATGATGCAATTTCTCTTTAGTGTCCACACTAAAAGATCAGATGGAAGACTTCAAAAAAATCAGTCATCATTCGCAAATTTCAAATGAGAAGATAACGCAGTTACAAAAACAAGTATGTAGCTTCTGTTCTTTGTCTTCATTATTTCTTAGATTTGAGCTTTCAAATGTATTGAGCATTCAAATATAACAAAGCTGGTCCCAATAATTTTTATATTTGATAATCTTCTTTGGTTTATTTTAACAGCTAGAAGAAGCAAATGATTTGCTGAGGACAGAATCCGATACAGCAGCAAGACTAAGAAAGGGTAACACAGAAATGAGCAAGTCATTAAGTCAGTTAGAATCACTGAATAGAGAACTTCAGGAAAGGTGCAGAGTTCTGGAAAGCACAAAACTGCAGGTGGAGAAAGATTATTATCAACTACAAGCAGCTTTGGAGTCGGAACGAAGAGACAAAAGTCATGGATCTGAAATGATTGGAGAATTACAGGGTAATTCTTCTGTATTTATACTTTACCAAAAAAGTCGTGATAACCCTACTTTGTGAAATAAAGTACCGTTAGATAAAGGGAGGAAGGCCAACCTGCAAACCAAGTGTGACTTAACCATTTCTGAAGATTGGATCTTATTTCCTGGTTATGTCTGATCAGCTCTTGGGAGGAAGAGAGAGTATCAAAATCAAAGAGCGGCCAACAGTGATTGTGAATCTGGGACTTCCCTGACTAAAAGTCTCTGAGTCCAGTGGTATAAAAATATGAACAGCTGATAGAGTGCTAGAGAAGACACACCACTCTGCTTTACTGCCTTGTGCAGTTGCCAGGTTGAAGTATCTTGCACTTTGTCTTGTTTCATTTGTGGAGAAAGCTTTCTTGTTGTTAAATTGCATTTGTTTTCTTTTATTATGATTCTACATTACTTTATAAGCAAGAAGAAGGACCTAGTAAGGGATGCAGATGTGGAATCCCTTTTTTCAGGATGGTTCCTACCATTTGTACTGATTCTTCATACTAGAAACTATTCAGATACATTAGTTCATGACTGTGCCTGCACTAATGGATCCTGTCTCTTAACTTGCGGTTTTAAACCATCTGTCTGCAGTACTGAGTTTCCATGAGGCACAGTCTTTGGATGAGGACTTTTCCTTTCCATACTAAAAGGGATCTTACAAGACAGAGACTTGTTACCAGTGCCTGTAGTGACAGGACAAGGGGGAATGGTTTTGAATGGAAGGAGAGTAGATTTACATTAGATATAGGAAGAAACTTTTTGCAATAAGGATGGTGAGACCCTGGGACAGGTTGCCCAGAGAAATTATTGTTGCCCTGTCCCTGGAAGTGTTCCAGGCCGGGTTGGATGGGGCTTTGAGCAATGTGGTCTAGTGAAAGATGATCCCACATGTGGCAGGGAGTTTCAAACATGTCTTTTAACCTATGTGGAAAGTGGTTCTGATGGTGCACACGGGCTTGTGGTAGATGCTGTAGGGTATGGGAAATAGTTCCCTTATCCGTGTCAGAGCACTTAAAGTCATAGAGTGGTTTTGGTTGGAAAAGACCTCTAAGATCATCAGGTCCAACTGTTAACCCAGCACTGCCAAGCCCACCACTAAACCATGTTCCTAAGTGCTACATTCACGTGGTTTTTGAACACTTCCAGGAATGGTGATTCCACCACTTCCCAGGGCAGCCTGTTTCAATGTCTGACCAGTCCTTCTGTGAGGAAATTTTTCCTGATACCTAATCTAAACTCCCCGTATGTCGTCTTGTAGGTGGGTGTCACATTTGGTCACCTCCAGTTGACTGGGATCTCCCCATGATGAGAGTCACAGTTTGTTCAATACATTCTGTGTTAGTATCTCTAGGTCCATTTGAGACTGACTTTCTCTATAATATGCCTTATCTAATTATTAGTGAAGTTAGCATCAGAAAAGGTGCTTGTTGCACAGCAGACCCTGGATTAATGGAAGGCAGGTACTAATTTTTGTATGTGATTGGTTTTTGTGAATTGTTACTGATGTCATGCATAGAGTAGCTAAAAAGGTTGGTTTCCTCTACACTCTACAGCCTTTGCATGGCTGAAAATTTTGAAGGTGTAAATATTTTATGGTCTCCAAAATCAGGTAAGGTTGAAAAGCCAATTGATCTAAGTCAAATGACTAATACTGAGTGATACTTAATTTTTCGTGGCAGTTCGGATCACAACTTTACAAGAAGAAGTAAAAAATGTTAAAAACAATCTTGAAAGAGTGGAAGCGGAAAGAAAACAAGTACAGGATATGCTTAATCATTCAGAAAAGGTATGGTAAAATGATGTTGAGACTAATGCTCTTCGTCAGCTTTTGACTATATTTTCAAGTATTTATTGATGTTTCCAATTCCTCTGTTATTCCTCTAAATCAGCCTTATGTTACAATTATGAACTAAATAGTGCTAATTTACAGTCTCACGAGGATGGTCTCACAAGTCTTCAGGTAGTTCTTGTTTGTAGCATTGGGCATAAACATCTCGTTTGTTATTCACTATGACTTCTGCCAGTAGCAAGGAAATTTTTTTCTGCCTGCCTAACTATCACTGCAGGGACTTGCCTCTGATAATCTATGAACTTTTTAAAAACCTGAAGTTTAAATTTCTGCCTCTACTGGATTTTAGTTTGACTGGATCAGTACCAGGTCTTTTGATCAACTTTGGAGCTGAAGCATTGCAATTGTTTTGTGTCCTTCCATCCTTCATTTTGAATGGTAGCAGTATGTTCCCCTAATGTCTGTGATCCCCTCCATAAGATGGAGAAACAAGTAGAGTAAAAGGAAATCCTCCACCCTTTCTCCAGACAGACTACATAGTTAGCTCTGTGTTTTGAAGTCAGGTAGAGCTTTGCTGTGCTGTGCAGTCTATGCAAATAAACCAGAGAGGTGTGACTGTCTATGAGGGAAGGGGTAAGCAATTCTAATTTGACGTTATATGAAGCAGATATTCAAAGAAAAAGTCCCTGTCTCTCAAAGCTTATCTCCAGAGCTTGTGTTGTGAGTTACTGTTAATGGCTGGCAGTCCCAGCAATGAAAGTGCATCCAGGTAACGGTAAATTCAGATTCTTCTGTGCTCCAGCATTTTTAGTGCATTAGTTGTATGTTTCCAATGTAAGTGGCTATTTTCTATTATTCAAACTAAGAAGTTTCCATTACCTTACAAATTTATAGACTACTGAAAAAAGCTAATGAAGTTTTCTCCAGAGCTCTGAGTACAGGTTTTGTCTGTTACCATTCTTTATTAAACATGGAAAATAACTGATAATTTCTTGATAACAAAAAGTTAACATTAAAAAAGGGAATAAAGGAAATGTGATTCCTTCACGTATTATAGAAATCTGATAACTTCTTTCTTATCTTTAGGAAAAGAATAATTTAGAGATAGATTTGAACTACAAGCTCAAATCATTACAAGACCGGTTAGAACAGGAAGTCAATGAGCACAAAGTGACTAAAACTCGGTTAACTGACAAACATCAGTCAATAGAGGAGGCAAGATCAGTTGCAATGTGTGGTAAGTGTTTCTTGCAAGTTTCAGGTAAATACACAGTAAAATGTATTTTGATTATGATACCATAAAAACACATTGTCTTACAATGTAGTACTCTGATACAAGTCTTTAATCCCATGTGTAAAGAAAATTCCTATAAAAATCTTGAAACATGAGAATTACATGTTTAATTTTTTTTTTTCTCTCCTTTGGTACTTGTTCCATAAAAATTGTGTAGTTTCTTAATGTTTTATGTATCTTCTGCATTTGTAATTCAAAGCCTTCCTTGGCTTCTAAAATGCTGTTGAATCTTTAAATTCTGACTAATGCTAAACAGAATTGAAAGTATGCATTATTAAGAGAGATGTCTTAGAGCATTCATTCCTTTATTGAAAATATCAGTGTTGCATTAGGCTTGTCTGAAGTGTGAAGTTTCCTTTATAGATACATATCTATGAATCAAAGGTGTGTCTTGATACCTTAATTCAATATGTCAGATTTTCTTTGAAGGTCATCAGTACCTAAATGTGTCTTTTCAGAGAGCTAACAGGAATGGTAGCATTTCTTTTCTTTTGCTGTACTATCCATTCATGAAAATGAAACTTTGCCTTTACTTCATAAGGATTACTTCTAGAACCTACATTTTTTATTTATATTTTGGTTGTCATGATAACATTCCAGTGCTTTGACTGCAGATTGGAATTATATTTCTTTTTTAGTGTCCCTTGTAATAATGCCAGGAACTTTGTACTCAGTAATCAGTCCATCTAACAGCAGAAGAGCTTAAGTAGCTGACAAAAGTGTCCGAAAAATATTGGGATATTTAAGACTGTGTTTACAAAAGCATGCCTGCAGATGCTGCATATTCGTTTTTACTGTTTTTCTTTCCTTAATCTATTTTAGAAATGGAAAAAAAGGTAAAGGAAGAACGAGCAGCAAGAGAAAAGGCAGAAAATCGAATAGTTCAAGCTGAAAAACAGTGTTCCATGTTGGATTTTGACCTGAAGCAATCTCAGCAGAAACTGGAACACCTTCTTGAGCAAAAGGAGAGACTGGAAGATGAAGTAAGCAAAATGGTCATCCTTAATAATTTTCTATATAAATAAGGAATTAGAGTTGTACTGAGAGATAGAAAATTAAATTCACTTACACTGACCTCCTTGTACAATACACCTCTCAGTGGAACTGAAGATAGTTGTTGGCCTAAATAGGGTTAGGTACTTTATGCTTGTTTCTTAGCTCTTGCATGCCTTACATATTTGAGCCCTCAATTTAATATAAAGCAATTCTTTGTGTTTTCTCTTTTTCAGAAGAAAAATATTACTTTTGAATTTGGCTGTGTGGCCTGATTGGTTTTGATAGTTTCCAGATCTGAGTCTGTATTCTCTAGAGAAGCTTTTGATCAAGGAAATGCAATTAGAATACTGAGTGTGTAAACTGGGTTCTAAGAATAATAGTTTTATTCTTGCATTTTCTTGACACTGGGAATGAAGATTATTACACCTTTCTTGTAGGTCACAACTCATGGAAGTTATTTTTTATATAGCTGGTAGGCTGCAGTTTTTTCTAGAATGAGAAGTTTTTAATATGTGAAATCCACGGAGAGATTTGGAGGATCTTTCAGCAGATGATTTGGGTTTCTTAAATTGTTGCCTTTAAGATAAGATAAAATAAATTTGGGACTTTGAAATAAGCAAGGTATGGGAAAGCTTTATCATCATGTAGCATCATATCTGTATGTTCTGTACGGGCAGCGGCTTTGTTTAAGATTATTGCACTGAAATGTTTGGAGATCTAGGAGTATTTTTATGTATGGTACCCTGTGTAGCATCTAGTCAATGGTGTTTAATATAAAATAATCCACTTATGAAACATCTTCAACCACATGCAATTGGTTATTTAGCAAGCGCTCCTAAATTAAAATATTTCTCATTTAGGTAAAGAATCTGACACTTAAGCTAGAACAAGAGACAAATAAGCGAATATTGGCACAGAATGAATTAAAGGCACAAGCTTTTGAAGCTGATAACTTGAAGGGTTCTGAGAAGCAGCTGAAACAGGAAATCAATACGTTGTTGGAAGCAAAGAGGTTACTGGAATTCGAATCAGCTCAACTTACTAAGTAAGTAAAAATCTGAAGTAAAATGGAAAAAATTGCTTAATTATACATGTACTGTTTTGCCTGTTCCTGTTATCCAATAAAGTTCTCTGGTGCATAGGCATTTTTTCCTAAACTAAAAGAGTATTTTTAGCTGCATGTTGTGATTTCTGTATGTAGCCTTCAGTGTTGGAATATTTTTGTTATGAGCTATGATGCAGAACAGTTCTTGACTCATCATTCTATGTCAACACACATATATGTATGCCATATATATATGCCACTTTTATTTGAGTGACTTCTTTATGGATTTACTGTGATGTTGCTTACTAAATCATATGGGATTTGCAGTTTTAGTACGTAGTAGTTAATAGCTTTTTCTTCCCTTTAATTACCTAATTAATTTTTTAAAATTTCTTAAACTGACTGAAGATATTTTTCATTAATTAGGCTTCTATCGTATATTCCTTCAGTTGACTTAACATTTCTCCATTTAGACTAATTGTCTTCTAAATTACCTACTGAAATGATCATCAGAGTAGGAAATGTAATTAAATCAGAATTTTAGCATACAGCAAACTGTTGGTATTTATGAAATATTACATGTCAATGTAAGATCGTTACAGGATGCTGTTCTGGTTAGAAATTGTCTTTGTCTTTTGTTATTGGCTGACTTTTTACATGCTTTCCATTTTTATTTTTTCAAAGACAGTACAGAGGAAATGAATGTCAAATGCGTGAGCTTCAGGATCAGCTTGAAGCTGAGCAGTATTTTTCGGTAAGACTTGCCAAGAATTGTGTGTGCTACATTTTGACATAAAATCATTTAACAGTGAATAGTTTGATAGTAAATTTTTTTTAAATGTAAATGACAGCCAGGCATAAATCAGCAATTCAGAAATTCCTGCTTGAAATACAAACAATGAAAAAATAATAGGGAACATTAGATAGAGTATCTAATATGTTGCTTTGTAGTTGTTTATCAAAACTTTTATATGACATGGAGTAACTCTTATCTGAAGTATTTATCAGAGTAGTTCCTGTCAAGTTTGGAAAAAAGACCTTTCTCTGACATAATGGCAGATGTTGCAGAGAGTTCAGAATCTCCATACTTACTGGAAAACAATGCATGACATTGATCTGTCATAAATATATTTAAGAACCATAGATCCAGTAGTGGTTTGCATCTTCTAAAAAATACTTTCTCTATATCTGAATCGCTGAAGAGCCTTATTGGGTACTTCAGGTAGCCAAAATGTGTATTTCATAGATGTAGTTTGATTTGTTTCATTTCTGGGAAAAGAAACAATGGCATGGAATGCTCTCTAACACCTGAACTTCAGATACATTTGTGAATATGGAGAGTCTCATTTCACTTCAGGAATTACTTTCAAATTGATTTCTTCCTTTGAGGGGCAATGAAAATTTTTATTTCCTAAACTGCATATGGTTATTATTTCATTATGTGTTACTGGGGTTTTTTGTGCGTTTTTTCATGACTTAATGAGATGATCATAAGAAGAGCATTGTGTTTTATTCTGTTTTCTCTTTTTTCTCTTTAAACTACTAGCATGTAGTTTAAATGAGACATTCATAATTCAATCTGAATATTTAGCAAAAGTAGTTTACTGTAGAAAATCAAATTCTAACTTTCAGAATTATGGGTAGTGTTAATAACAATGTAGTAATTAAGAACAGAAGTCATTCACGTAAATCAGGCCTCAGTTGAATCACTTATTAAGAGAAAGTCTGTACACAAAGAAACTTAAGCTTGTAAGAGGAAAGATACATGGACACAAAGAGAATACAACAGGTGACAGCACGGGACAGCAGTAGGCTTGTTTGACTAACATTTTGACACAGTGATGCTACAAGAGGATGCAGTTTTGTCCTGTTGTCTCCTGGAGACTTGCTCTGTGTTCTAGTGCCTTCCTTTGTCTTCGCAAGCACAGTGCAAAGTGTTTGTGCATCTGTGTAGGAAAATAGACTAGAAAATTGAAAACTAACTTGGTCCCTACTTGAGTAACTGGAGAAGCATCTCAGATAGGCAGGCAGGAAGAAATTTCTTTAAAAACAGTATTGGCATGTGTTGTGATTTGACAGATTCAAACTAATCTGAAAATAAGGGAGAATTTCGGTGTGAAATTTGAATAATGATTCTTTTTTTATGCTTTCTTTTACAGACACTTTACAAAACTCAGGTTAAGGAACTGAAAGAGGAAATTGATGAAAAGAATAAAGAAACACAAAGAAAAATGCAGGAGTTGCAAAATGAAAAGTATGCCTATTGTGTTTCTCAAATGCACATAAGTTTTTTCATGTCATATCATCTCATTCCTGAAGATTTTGATTCAGATTTAAGGAGTTTTGATTCCTTCAGGAAAAGACAGGTCTTAAAAGTGTTCCATAACACCTTGTAAGATGGCAAATACATAGGATATAACCTGTGCTGACGCAAAAAGCTGGATATGGTTATTCATATTTGCTTTGGATACTGTAGTGTGCGGAAGAATTCCCTGAGAATTTAGTAAGATGCAAAAATTGAAAACACATTCCAATTTGTGGTAATCATCTCACATAACAACTTCTTTTTTTTATATGATTATATTATCCTGATAATTGCTTGGTATATTTCTATAGCCAATAAAATAAATCTGAGAAAAAGGTTCTGAAAAGTCTTTGAGTTTGAAATTTAGTATACCAGTACTATTTTCTAAGCTGCCAAATCAGAAAAGCTTTTTAAGCTTGCTTTTCCAATTTTTAAATTTATTTAATATATGTTTGTTTAACATATATTTATTCTAAAGGAGACTGTAGCCTTATGCATGAAGTAGAGTTTCTTTCTTTCAAAGTCCAAGTATCTTGTTCTGCTGGAGCATTAGCATTGCAAAACCAGAATCAGAAGGGCAGAAGTTATATACAGTGTTCATGGTCCATTTTGGTGGCCTAAGAAAGAGAGAAAACAAAAGTACTGTGCTGACACATATGGTGTAGGGGGAAAATACATGTGTATGTGAAGTTGTTCAGGAGTAGTATCTAACTTAGGAAAAAAAAGGAGTGGGAGGAGGAGATAGGCAAGACTTCCTTTATTCTTCTTGTGGTTGGTATTTTTTTTGGACTTATTTTTATAGATTCTCTCAAATCTTATGTTCATCATAAATGTTTCTCACTTGGATACTACTGTGGGAATTAAGATAACAGGTGGATGTGGCTTAAGTATCTTTTGATGGACTACTCTGTACATGTAGTTTAATTTTATTTTTTATTCCTCAAAGGCAGGAGAGTTTGGCTTGATGTTTCATGGATGATTGAAATTTTAATTAAATTATAGAAAGCTTGCTGCTGTAGCTTGTGTAGACCATCAAAAGATACAAGTGTACAGAGCATGGTTTTGTTAGAACCAACATAATGTCAATTAGCTGAGTGGTATAATTTAAGTTTGGTAGTCTTCCTGAAAATTTTTAATGTTTTGTGTAGCAGAATGAAATCTTAATGTCCTTTTTTTACAGAGAAACGCTCACTACCCAGTTGGATTTAGCTGAAACCAAAGCTGAGTCAGAACGGTTGGCACGAGCACTCCTTGAAGAACAGTTCTTTGAACTGAGTCAGGAAAGCAAAAAAGCAGCATCAAGACACAGGCAAGAATTGACTGATAAGGACAGCATCATAAGAAGGGTAAACTAACTGTTATTAGTACCTATATATGTCTCTTTCAGCTGAAAAAATAAATTCATGGTTTTAATTTGTAAAGTCTTGTTGCGATCCTAAGTGATAACTAGTTAAGTATCTGAAGTTTTGGGCTCGCTTGGAACCTTAAACATTTAAATCCCATCATGTGAACTTCCAAAGAAACATAGACTTGATTAATCTGAGGTGAAACCAGGGTATAAGTCAATGTCTATAATTCAGTTTTTGTATTTCCTTCCTGTCATTGCCCAGTGCATTATTTAAATCTCGTAGATTTGTGGAGCGGTGTGTTAGAGATTCTTATTGCAAAGTAACTTAGTCTTTAAAATAACCCACTTGAGAGTCTTGAGTAGCCCTCAAGCTATTATTTTTGAAGAGACTTTATAGCATAGCTTTTGAGTATTAGTATGAGATTGATAAATGTCTTTGACTGAGGAGTCTCAAATCGCAAGCTGTACGTAGCATAGTTATTTTATCATTACTGTTTTTTCCTATTTAGCATCCACCATGCACATTTTCTTAAGAATCTTAGGGGTGTAAAACTCCAGGTGTAACTGACCTTGGCCCAGTTGCTCAAAGCTTTCTGTCAGCACTACCATGAATATTCCATGTCTGTGTAAAGACGGTGGAAGTAGTGTTTATTTCTTGTGTTTTCTTTTTTAAGCTGGAAATCACCAGAATGGCACCATTTCTTAAGAGGCATTTAGAAGACTATCTCTGTGGCATACCTTCTTGCCAATATTTTTGTTTCAAATATTCTGATAATTTTGTTAGACAGCTTGATACACAATCATTTATATAGGCTTCAAACAAAAACTCTTTTCAGGAATACAGTTATATCTGGTTTTTAATATATATCTGTTAAGTGATCTTGGATGAGGGAGCTAACATATTCACGCATCCAAAGAGTCATGGGTTTCCTTTCTAATTTTTTTTTTGGCAACCTATGTACATATTTGCCTATGTATGCTTTGATATGACTAAATTTAGTTTTATTTTTGTTCTGATCTAAACCTGTTTTTTATGATTTATGGCAGTTACTTAGCAGTAAATGCCCTGTGTCTACTCTAGCCTTTAATGCTAGAGTTGTAGCATCTGTCAGCTGCTTTTCTGTCTGGATTCAGGGGATCAGGCCTCTAGGTACCACTTCTTCCAAATTACCAAAAATTAATTGAAAATTGCCACATTCAATAACTGACAATCTAACTTGAGCTTTAATTATATATTATAGTGCTGTCAATTCTGTAAAGATAATTTAAAAAAATTCCATCTGGGACAGGTGTATTTTTGAGCCTTCTGCTAAATCAAGACAGCACAGAAGAATAGTACCATTTTAAAAAAATTTACATAGGCAGGAATGTGTTCTAAGTAAATGGTTGTTATAGATTTAAGGGTAGTTAAAATTATACTGTTATATATACTTTCAGGATTTATGGCAAGTTCTTTATTTTAAAATGTGTTTGTTTTCATGTAGCTGGAAGAAACTAATAACACGTTAACCAAAGATGTTGATTTAATAACAAAGGAAAACACAGAGATCAGTGAAAAATTTAAGAAACAGGAGGAAGGTATGTCATGTTTAAAGTTTTTATTCCTCTGTTCTGAAATATGACTGAATTTGAAGCATATTTGGAGAAATGAGAAATGAGAGAAGTCATTGCTATTTATCTTCCCTATTATTTTGGACTTGATGAAAAATATGTAACTGTTTTCATTTTGAAAATATATCTTCTGTGAAAATTGCACCATTTTTAAAAAGAATGCAAAGGAGGACCCTGGGAACTACTGACGTGTCGGCCTCACTTCTGTGCCTGGAAAGATCATGGAATAGATCCTCCTAGAAGCTCTGCTAAGGCATGTAGAGGACAGCCAGCACAGCTTCACTAGGGTCAAATCCTGCCTGACCAACCCTGTGGCCTCCTATGATGGAGTGACTCCATCAGTGGACAAGGGAAGNTACCATTTTAAAAAAATTTACATAGGCAGGAATGTGTTCTAAGTAAATGGTTGTTATAGATTTAAGGGTAGTTAAAATTATACTGTTATATATACTTTCAGGATTTATGGCAAGTTCTTTATTTTAAAATGTGTTTGTTTTCATGTAGCTGGAAGAAACTAATAACACGTTAACCAAAGATGTTGATTTAATAACAAAGGAAAACACAGAGATCAGTGAAAAATTTAAGAAACAGGAGGAAGGTATGTCATGTTTAAAGTTTTTATTCCTCTGTTCTGAAATATGACTGAATTTGAAG
Organism: Sclerurus mexicanus; assembly: GCA_013396755.1. Taxonomy (NCBI): domain Eukaryota; kingdom Metazoa; phylum Chordata; class Aves; order Passeriformes; family Furnariidae; genus Sclerurus; species Sclerurus mexicanus. The sequence goes on along the minus strand of VWZF01000628.1, from coordinate 3,602,845 downwards.
CATATTTGGAGAAATGAGAAATGAGAGAAGTCATTGCTATTTATCTTCCCTATTATTTTGGACTTGATGAAAAATATGTAACTGTTTTCATTTTGAAAATATATCTTCTGTGAAAATTGCACCATTTTTAAAAAGAATGCAAAGGAGGACCCTGGGAACTACTGACGTGTCGGCCTCACTTCTGTGCCTGGAAAGATCATGGAATAGATCCTCCTAGAAGCTCTGCTAAGGCATGTAGAGGACAGCCAGCACAGCTTCACTAGGGTCAAATCCTGCCTGACCAACCCTGTGGCCTCCTATGATGGAGTGACTCCATCAGTGGACAAGGGAAGGACTACAGATGTCATTTATCTGGTCTTCTCTATGGTCTTTGAAGTGGTCCCCCTCAACGTCCCTCTGTTTAAATTGGAGAGAGATGAATTTGATGGATGGACTGTTTGGTGGATAAGGATTTGGCTGGATTGTTGCTGGCTGTTGTTGCAGTCAATGGGTCAGTATCCCACTGAATATCAGTGACAAGTGGTGTTCCTCAGGGGTCTGTATTGGGACCAGAACTGTTCAGTATCTTCATCAATGACACAGTGAGATCAAGTGCACTCTCAGCAGATTTACAGATGACACCAAGCTGTGTGGTGCTGTTGACACACTGGAAGGATGGGATGCAATTCAGAGGGAACCGGACAAGCTCAAGAAGTGAGCCTATGGTAATCTCATGTGGTTCAATAAAGCTAAGTACAAGGTGCTGCACCTGGGTCAGGACAACCCTCAGAATCATACAGGCTGGGGGATAAATGGATTGAGAGCAGCTCTGCCGAGAAGGACTTGGGGGTGCTCATCGTGAGAGGTTGTACATGACCTGGCAATGTGCGCTCACAACCCAGAAGGACAATCGTGTCCTGGACTGCGCCGTGGGCAGCAACAGAAGAAGCGTGGCCAGCAGGCTGGGGGATGTGATTCTGCCCCTCTCCTCTGTTCCTGTGGGACCCCACCTGGAGTGCTGTGTCCAGCTCTGGGGACTCCAGCACAGGAAAGATATGGGCCTGTCGGAGTGAGTCCACNCCACCTGGAGTGCTGTGTCCAGCTCTGGGGACTCCAGCACAGGAAAGATATGGGCCTGTTGGAGTGAGTCCACAGCAGGACCACAGAGATGATCAGAGGGATGGAGCACCTCTCCTGTGAGGAAAAGCTGAGAGAATTGGGCTTGTTCAGCCTGGAGAGGAGAAGGCTCTAGGGAGAACTTATAGCAGCCTTTCAGTGCTTAAGGGACTTATAAGAAAGATGGGAACAAACTTTTTTAGCAGGGGGTTTAACAACAGGACAAGGGATAATAGTTTTAAACTACAAGACGTAGATTCAGACTAGATATTTTTTATAGAAGGTGGTAAAACACTGGAACAGGTTGCGTAAAGAGGTGGTAGGTGTCCCATCCCTGGAAACTTTCAAGTTCAGGCTGGAAAGGCCTCTGAGCAGCCTGATATAGATGAAGATAAATCCCTACTCATTGCCGAAGGGTTGGACTAGATGACCTTTAAAGGTTCCTTCCAGCCTAAACCATTCTATGATTCTCAGTTGTCACTCTGTATGGTGCTGTTTCCATCTCCATGTACTGTCCTTATTGTTGAAAACAATTAAAAATTTCATTGTTGAAAACAATGAAAAATTATCAGCTGTAGCTGATAGGAAAAGGTGAATTTCTGCTCATACTCCCTCCTCTCTTTTTAAAACAAGTTAACACTAAGTTCCTGATGGCATAATCAGGAATGTGTGTCCACTACAACTCATCCATATATTGTCTGTCTAACCACCTTCTGCCAGCCTTGCCCCTGTGTGCGTAAAGTTATTAAGGAAAAGTATTTTCTGCATTTCATATTGCACGCAATGTATTAAGTAAAATGTTTGTGTCTATCTCCAGTATTTACAGTAAAGCAGTATCAATATTTCAATATCCTTAAGCTCTTACTTGGATACGGAATCTAAGTTGTGATCTTACGCAGATCAGTGGATGGGCATTCTATTTATGTGCATTCTGGCTATATGGGAAGGTACTTTATTATTCACTTTGCTCCTATGGATTTGCATTTGAGCAAGCATTATAAAATTGGAATGCATGCTTTAATATCTGAGGACTAAAAGAGTAAAGGCCTTATTGGTTCTTTTGCCAGTGTTGCTGCAAATGTTAGGCAGGAAGGCATACTAAAATATTTTCTATCCGTTCTACATTTTCATAGTAGCAGGAATTGAGTGAGCAAGCAGTTTTCAGTATTTTTTAATTTATGGAGTTTATTACTTTTAAGTACTTACATTGTTCTTTAACTTTGTACTTTTGATGGGAAATTCTTATCAGTGAACTGCATACTTCTAGATACTTTGGAAACAAATTGACAGACTGGAAGTGTGATAGAAAGATTGGTAGAATTGAGTAACTGGTGTGTGAGAGAGCGGTGGGAGTTAGGTAGCAGAATCATTCCTTGTTTAAAGAAAGCCTTTTTCCCCATGCTCTCTTCACGCCTGATTTGAGAATCTGTACTGAATGCGAGTCCAGTCATATCAGTTTTATTCTGTGTGGTTACTGAAGTAATTTCTGGTACTGCAGAAACACTTTTGATAGTGCAAACATGAAGCAAGTGGAACAATAAACTTAGTCATCAGGAAACAAAGATATGTATGTTGGCTTTAATGTTTCATCTTGGTGCCTGTCTGATACATGCTGCTTGTAATTTTCTATAATTATAGTAGCATTAAACTGGTAACCGTTATCTTTGCAAACTGTATTTTACTCAATATTTGACACAATGGGAAAAGGGAGGGGTGAAAAAACAAGATGCAATTGTAGAGGTAATAAGGTTTAGAAATATATACCTTGTCCTAAAATGTCTCAAAGTTGAATATTATTTTAACAGATTACAAAATGAAAAAAGAGGAGGAAATCAATAATATTAGAATGCATTATGAGAAGAGCATAAACACTGAAAGAACTCTGAAGACACAGGTACAACTTTTTATGGAATTTAATGGCAATAATTAGTTTGCATAACAGAATTATTTTAGCTTTATTGCTTTTGTGAACTCACTCTTAGGTTCTTTGAAATCAAGTTTATATTAATCGTGATGTACAATATGCAGTGTTGGTATTTACAGTTAAAAGAATAAGTTTTGATGTTGTGTATTTTTCAGTATTAACCTTGGTCATGAGTAAAGGCCATTTATGTTGTTTTTTTATTTAGTCAAATGCTATAATTAGAGGAACTGAGAAGTTTTACATGAAACATGCTAGCATATATCATTTTTCTTACTGGTTCTCCTTTTTCTTAACAGGCTGTCAACAAACTGGCTGAGATAATGAATCGGAAAGATTTTAAAATAGACAGAAAGAAAGCTAACATGCAGGATTTGAGGAAGAAAGAGAAGGAAAACCGAAAGCTGCAGTTAGAACTTAATCAAGAAAAAGAGAAATTCAATCAGATGGTAGTGAAATACCAAAAGGAGCTCAACGAAATGCAAGCGGTAAAATAATCTAAATTTTTATCACATTGTAGAAATACCTCAGCAGGAAAAATGTATAGCTCCTAGTCTACTTGGAAAGAAGTTCGGGTCCAGATGTTGTAGTCTACAGAATTTTAGTGAGTCTTAGAGAGAACTTGACAAGTGCTTTTTCTCCTTCATTTCCCCTTTCTAAGTTCTTAACTGTGGAAGTTACTGATACATTACAAAGACTAAAAACCTGGATACTGTTTAGCATACTAAACTGGTAGCAAACTACCAGGTCATTTCACTGGTAGGTGGTCTCTTTTTCCTGACAAATGGTAATTTAATAAATGAATCTATAATAGACTGTTTTGTGCTTGAATACATTGCTGAATCTTTGACATTTAACTTTTTTCTTCCAAGGCTTACCAAAAACTTCTACTATAATAGTTTGTCAGTACTATTAAAAGTATCTAGATATATTAAAAAAAAAAACAGTAATGAGTTTTATTTTCAGAATACTTTGGTATCCCAGTAACTATGCATGTGTATATAAATACAGCAACTAGCAGAAGAATCTACATACAGGAATGAGCTCCAGATGCAGCTGGATAGTAAAGAGAGTGACATAGAACAACTACGAAGGAAAATTATGGACCTCCAGCAAGGAATGGATTCCACCAGTGTTGCTAGTCTCCCAACAGATGAAATGGATGGAAATCTTTCAGGTAAGAGAAAGAGAAAAGCATATAGGAACTATTTGATCTTGTGCTTGCACACAGTTTTGGAAGGTATTCTTTCAAATAAGTTAGAACCTTTTAAAATCTTCTGTCTGTCTCTTTCTATATCACATCTCTGATTCCTTCCTTTGTTTGTTTGGCTTTTTTTATTTCATAGCTTAGCTGCTTATATTTAAGTCTTAATTTATTCTCACATCACACTTCCCACTGTATTGCTTGGCATTAGCATAATTTGTATCCACTTTTGTGGAAAGAGTATCTTTACATCTGCTGTTTCTCAAATACAGTGAATACAACGGGCAGTGTTCAGTGAATGGGGCCAGCACTTCCACAATATCATGATTGTGTTTTATATATTGAATGCAAAGTTGCCTTGATCTTGTCTGTTCTTACTCACAGTCGTGTAGCACCTCTGTGACAAGTGTCAGTAATTGCTGATGTGAAAAATAATTGTAGGAATTTCTCTTTATGGTTTTATAGTACTCTGATTTAGCATGTTAAAATAAGAACAAATAGTACAGTATAGGCAGCCATTTCTATGTGGTGTCAGTTCCAAACACTCTACTTTGAGACCCACTGTGGCACTGGTTAGTGATTTAACTCTCCCCTTCCCCAGTGTTTGAAAAGTGTAATAACTTTGTACTTTTACATGATCTCAATGTATCTCTCAATACAGGAAAAATGTGTTTAGGCATAGTAAGCTATGCATGACAATTTCCATATGTAGAGCTAGGTTTATTATTTTTTTTTAAAGTTAAATAATCTTTAGAATTCATTGTGAAATTCTTAATAAATAAACTTGTTGTACTTGCTTGTCTTACAGTTTTATAGTCTGATTTCTATTGTTGAAAAATATTTTTAAACATACAAAACCAAAATACTGCTTTGGGTACTTTAAGACTTCAGTGGATGAATAATCAGATGAAAGTAAATAGAATGACTTTAGGTGTCTCTTTTACTGTTAATGCACTTCATGCTGCTCAAATTGCCACATTCTAGAGTTTTTCCAGGGGTCTTAGAGTGATTCAAATTTCAGGTAGGTTATGAGTGTTCATGAATGTTTTTATGTAGCTATTCCTTTCTGTGTCTGTTTTTGTATCCTGTCTTCCCCTAGTGTATTTTTAGTTTGTTGTTTTTTGGGTTTTTTTTGGTTTTTTTTTAGTTAGTATTTTAATAAATTCCATTCTAGAATAGATTTTTGGTAAGATAATGATACAGTCTTTTTCTTCACAACTTCCATTCTGTTCAAGAGACCTTTTGCACTCTGAAGTTTGATTTGTAAAACCCTCAGGCAGTTGCCATCTCCTAAAGAATATGTCTGTTTTTTGTCTTTTGAAAACATCTTCAAGGCCAAGCTTCCATTGAATTCTTAGCTCTATTGAGTTGGTTAAGGAACACTTTTTTTTTTCCTTAGGTGTCACTGCTAGGAACTCTCTCTGGTATTTCTGAACTACCAGTACTTCTCTTAGAAACTCATTCTCAGCATGTTCCATTTAATGGAGGTAAAAAATAAATCAGAGGGGTTTTACTTATTAAAGTGGTTTTTTCTCCCCTCAATTTAGTATTTGGAATCAAGTCTTATGTTTTTAAATGTCTCCTAATTGAAGAACACTGTTCTTTGTAATTTTTAATTGAACATTACTGAACTCCCGTAAACTGAGAACTTTAGGGGTTTTTTTCTACAACAAAACACACTTGATTTGTTCTACATAAAAGTGTAGTTTTGAACTTCTTCACTTTCCTTCTCAGCCATTTTCAGTTAATGTCTGTTGTGTAGTGTATTACACAGAAAACATGAATGCTTCCATCTGGGCATAGATAACCTTCCCTATTTTCTTCTTAAGGGCGATAGTGTGTCAGTATGACCCTGTTGTGTTGTGTCTCAGATCTTGGAAAGACTGTAGGAAAAAGCTCTTTCTTTGTCTGCCTCATTTAGGAAGGTTATTTTCAGTTTTACCTCTTGAGACGTGTAATCAGACTTCTGGCTGTGTGACCTGTCACTTCAATTTTGAGGCAGAAATTTCAGTCTGTGTAAGATTTTTTCAAGTCAGGTCTTAATTTCCATTGTTAATTAGAACAGCACAATTAGTAGAAGTTCTGGTGTTCTTGAATGGGGGGGGTCTGTGTCTATACTCATCACCCCTCAAACTGTTTCTTTTTTACTCGTCTTTCATTTCTCGTCTTCTCTTTTTTGCCCTTTTCTCTATACATGCCTCTGATTTTTACTGCAGTTGTGCTGCTGGTGTTACTGTGTGATACAGGTAGGAAGTCTAATACGTACTATTAGGACTTCTCTAGAGCCAGATCATGTTCCTACATGATACTTGTTTTTTTGTTTTGTTTTGGTTTTGTTGGTTTTTTTGTTTGTTTTGTTTGTTGGTTTTTTTTTTTTTGAGTGAGTTGATCAGGATGTGAATGAGAAGCAATTTAGTAATTAAAGGAGATTAAGTGACATTAGTATAGTCAAATTTCACGTACTTGTCAAAGAGTCAAGCAGAGTGCAGGAAAGGAGTACAGTAGTGTTATAAGGACAAAAACCAGCCAGACTTCAAAGCAGAAATGGCCCATGCCACAGAAAGAGGAAATTATCCAGCACATAGTTCTTTTCCTGCAAACCCAGTAGTTAGTCTTCAAAACAGGTGACACATCACAGCAGTTTATTTGCTGCAATTTAGTTGTATGACATTGATTGTCTTCAGTGTGCTAAGTTCCCATCACTTCTGTAGCCCAAACATAGCCGTTCCTTCAGAGCACTTTGAACATCATCTTGTTTAAGAGCTGGATGTGATGAGTAGCCAGTAAGATTCTCTAGATAGTGCCCCAGTTCTTAAGGCCAAGACATTCCCTAAAAAAATTCAAAGCAAATAAGAGGTCAAATTTCAAAATAAGTAATTATAGTATTATTTATTCAGTTTCCTGTCACAGTAAAAATATCACCAGGGGAAAAAATGGAGGCACAAAATAATATAAACATGTATAAAAGAATGTTTCCATGGTTTCAGTTCTGGCAATGGGCAGTCTCTGGTTTAATTGAGAAAAAAATGAGTATGAAATGATGTGATAGTAAAGTTGTTGGAATTCCAGAGAGATCCTGGCTCTTTGGCATTTTCTGCTGTTCTGCATGGTAGACTGGTTCATGTCTTGTCTCATCAGGGAGTTTGGGTTACCAGCCACCAGAGAAGCTACAGGAGTAGAATTCACAATTTATAGGAAGAGAGTCTTGTGAAGGTCAGAAAGATTTGGAGTCTTTGAATAAACTCAGGGTAATACTAAAATGAATGTTTAATACTCTGAAATTTTTAAGGAGAAAAGAATTCTCTGTTTAGAGGTAGATACAGAGAAATCAAGTGGTAACACACCTTACAGCTGCATTTCACTTGGAGGTGCTTTCTCTCTGTCATTGAACTAAGAATCACCTCAACTTCTGGTAGCTCCCAGAGCAACTTAGGCTCTCCCACAGTAGGGATTGTCCCCTTTACACCGTCCAGGCTGTTCTCAGGCTTTTGCTAACTTAGGTGGGAAAAATCATGTTGTGGAGGAAGGTTTTTCTTTCAATTCTAGGCATGTTTTGTAACTCTCTTGATTGTTGATTCAGATAGCAGCTCGTATCTCAGCTGATGTCTCCTATGTTAACAGTGTCCTTGCTGAAACAGCTGAGATATTTGCTTTTTTATGATGCCTTTGGAATGTCTCTTCCTCCTGGCTGGACTTTGGAAGTCTTAATACTTGCTTGTCTGTAAACAGAATTCTTCTTTGTCAAGACAGAATATAATCAGGAACTTAAGGGTTTTTTCTCTTAATTGTTATAAGTTACTTAACCTGTTGTGAATGGCTTCTTTTCATCTGATTGGCAATATAATTTAAGCAATTGAGCTGACCTGCAGGTTTAAGTGCAGCACATCATATTTTACAGTATATGTTATAAATCATGTTTTATGTAAAGATAGGATGGAGTAATAAATGGGGAGCATTTAAACAAACAGTTTTATTGGAATATGGGACTCGGCTAGGATTTTCTGAAGTGCCTGCAAGTAGCCATCACCTGAATAAACCTCAAAGCAAGATCCAGTCAGGAGTCCTTTGTTTGCTTGGTTGAAATTATAGTAAGATAGTCTGAGGAAGAAAATAATCAAATGGAAAGGATGGACTGGAAGGAATTAGTAAGGTAGTATCTCCACGTTTTTGTTCACAGTGGAAGAGTCTGGAGGAGTAGGAATAGGACTTCTTGAGCACTGGAAGGAGACACACTGCTGCTCATTAAAGTGCCTTTGCTACTTAGCTCCAGAACAACAAAAAGTCTTGTAAATCAGTACAGCAATGGTTGCCTTGTGTGATTTTATTGAAGTCTTTCTGCTGGAACTCACCTTTATCATATTGAATCCCAGTGAATCCTGGCAGCATGAATACTAACCATGAAAATTTTTAGAATGCAAATCCACATTTAAAATATATTCAGGGGCAACTATAAGATCTGTAGCCTTTATGAAATTCTTTCTTCATATCCTAGTCAGATCTAACTAGCCATCAGATATTTTTGAGTCCATCTTAGTTTTTCTGGACTGCAAATATGAAGTATCAATGCTGGAATTCTTTCCAAAATACAGGGAAGTTGTCAGGAAATAGCTTTGAGCCTATTTTTAAAGACAGGAATGGAAGAATCTTTTTCATAGTCTAGATAGCCCATATTTTCTTAATTATTTAATCAGAACACTTATAAATATTATTCTTCTGGATCAAATATTTGTGAAATGGCCAGATGAACATTTGCAGTTGTGCTAGCTAACTCTGTCAAGGGAAATCAAGTGCACTATAAATATTACTTGAGAGAAACCTTTGTAGCAAGGCCGGAATCAAAGAGATCATCTACCCTTTTAAGAGTACATTTGGTTCCAGATGAATGTTAACTTTGTTGGAAAGGAGTATGTTCCAACATTTATTTTCAACTGCAAGATGTTATTCACAGCTCAGAAATAATCTCTAATTCAAACAGAATTTGCTCACTAAAATAGATTTGTAGTAGACAGAAAAGAATGTTAATGGATTAATTTGAAATACCTCATTCACTTCCTACTTCTGAAATTGTTTTCAGAATGTACTGAAATAGAAGTGAACTTAGAACAACTGCTGCTCACGCTGTCCCTATAAGCATCTTTTAAAATTTATTATCGGATCTTTCCGTATTTTCATATGCTGCAATTTCTACAGATGCATACTTACTCTTCCTTACAGTCATCCTTCCTGTAGTCCTTTGGAAGTACAGTTGTCCATACTGTGTTCTTTATTAGCAATTAATCACTTTATTTTGCAATCGAGGACTTGAGTTTTAGGGTGTTTCTATAATTTCCAGAAGTGGAAGAATCTTCTCTTGATGTAAAAATCAAAGTGTTCAAAACAATGTCAATGTTATCTGCGAGGCCTGTAGACATGAAGGAAGTAGGCTGTGTTTTCCAAAGCTACTGAATATCAAGAATTGGAGAGGGTTTGAGGGATGATTCTATATTTCTAAGTGTAGTCCACTTCTAAATATGTGGTCAGACTGGTGTGGGAATGTCTTTTTCATGCTTACTTTTAATGCCTGGCTAGACTGTCAGTCTCATTGTAATTTTACTTAGCAAAGCACATGAACAATAACTTTTAGATATTTAGATGTATTTTCAGAGCTTGCTAGGATGTACCTCACATAGAATTATTCCTGAAGGATAAAAGGGACCAGTAGCTCCTTTTTACATAAATATTTGTGGAGAATTATTCAGAAAATTTTAACTTAATGTTTTTGAAGTTTTCAGCACTGCCAGTTAAGTTTATTATAAAGAATACATACATTAGCTGTCAGCTCTATTTCTGTTTTCTTTTTTTTTCAAATCACATTTTTACAATCACTTAAAAAAACCCATTTCTGTTAATTGTGAAATATTTATGGACTGAAATTCTGATTACTTCATTCTCACATTTTCAAAATTTTGAGACTTTACCATGTCATTTCAGGTTAATGGAATCACGATAGCTTCTCACTACCATTATCTGGCCTCATAATTTTAAATTTTAGAAACCACTGTTAGTTAGCTGGAAGTGCTTTTTAAATCTACAGTTCACATTAGGCAGAATGCCAATTTTCTTGTGGCACTTCTTGGTATCATTGCTAAATCATTTCAGTAGTTTTGTGGTGGGAAAACATGTTATTACATTGCTCTCTGGAGAATTTTTCACTGAAAATTTGAATAAAACACTTGTCTCTTATTCTTTATATCCAGTTGATTCTTCCTGCATTCCTTATTTAATTATCTCCTATGCTTATCTTCTGTGAGTAATGGGGACACTCGTGTAGCTTTGCTTGCTCTTGTGCTCTCTCTCTCCCTTTTTTATTTCCCATGAAAAATGTGGATCTGATTTGTTTTACTTCCTGCATCTTCTTGCTGAATATTTTCATATAGCCCCTTTGAATGTTAAATTATGTTTATGTTGAAAATCTCTTAATTTAAACTGTAACATATTTTCAAAGCAAAGTCTTTCCTGCCTGGCTCTTTGCAAACTATTTACATACAGTGTTAGATGTTGGCATCAAGGACAACAGCTTTACTTTTATTGTGCAGTAACTGTGTAATCAGATGTTGGCTTGTGATGAAGCATGAATTAAATGCTTATATCTTCATTTTATTTAGTTGTGCTTTTTATTCTGCTTTGCCGAATAGGTGATTACCTATTACTGCATGTAGTACATCTTCCTTTCTAGTAGTAGTTTGCTTTTGTGCTATTCTGCCATATTGTTATAAATACCTGAAATTATTAAATATGCATTTTTTTTCAAACCAGAATCAAGACTTGAAGGTTGGCTTTCAGTACCAAACAAAGGAAATATAAAGCGGCATGGCTGGAAGAAACAGGTACCAATGTGGTTTTTTTTCCTTCCTCAACTGAGTAGTTTTTTAGGCATGTGGTGAATTGGTTTTACAACTCATATTTAAGAACCAAACAAAATAATTAAGAGTAATTTAGTGTGTATAAAAAAGAAAACAAGAAAATTCAAGTTCAGTATGTAATCTTTAGTAATTACATTATGCAAATTTACAACAGATGGGTGAGGAAATGCTTTACAATGGGCACATTTGAACCATAAAAAATCCCATTACTTCTTTGAGTGTGCTTCTTTATAGTCCTGTTATGAAAAAGAAGCTCTTTGTGCAACTTGACAGGAGAGAATAGGGAATATCACACCTAAATGTTCTGAAGGTCATGGAAGACAGCATCATGCTATAACTTGCCACACGTGATTTCCAAGGATGCTTCCATCTCCCTTACCTTTAAAATGGTCAATGTCTCTTGAAAAGAACTGGTTTACTTTCAGAAACTGGATCTCAGTGCTGGAATTCCCCATTCAAACAAAACAGTATCCTTTTGCCTCTGTAGAGGTTATGATCTGGTTCTTTGAAAAACATGTATCCAAACTGAGATGCTTAGAACTAGTTTCTGATTATCTTTTCTGGCTTTTCAGTTCCCCTCTTTGAATATCCTTTAGTATTAACTAAATGCCAAAGTGATCAGGGTCACTAAAATTGCAATTTGTATGAAATAGTTTATTTCCCTGCATCTTCTTAAATTAAAAGATCGCTATTGGGAATTGCTCAGTTTATTCATGACACTTCCAAAGTAACTTTCTCATTCCTGTAGAAAGGTATTTCTCAAATGCTCCTGTTTACATTCACGTTCTACAAGTGTTGGAAGTGGTTTCTACAGAATTTAAAGGAGAAGGAATTCATTCCTGTTAAAGAAGCATTTAAGTGTTTGTATTGGAGTTTTAACTGCCGAACTCCATCTTTGAAGTATTGCTGTTTTTGCTTGGCTAACATGGCCTTTTTTATACAATTAAAGTATTTTGAGTTCCAGACCTGCCTATTTTTACATCAATATCAGACCTTGTTGATGTAAGTTAAGTTCTGGCTTGCAGAGAGTGAGTGTTAAGCTCTGCCTTATTTCAACTAATAGCTGCTTAGAGGATTCTCCCAGTCCCTCGGACGAAAGGCAGTGTGAACAAGTGCCATATGGAAAATGCGTGCTTGTCACAGGTTGGAACCTGGATTTTGCAACAGATACCTCAAATTCTGCTCTCCTTTTCACTTTGTCTCCCTGTTAGCAGAATTGCAGGAAATCTAGAGCGTAAAGTCAAGAATGTTTGTGGTGCAGTATTTGATTCAAATGCCGGTAGTGTTTAAATGTTCTTCAGGTGTCTCACAAAACACACGTATTTGTAAATCTATTCCACAACTTGTTCTGTTTGATAACTAAGGCTGCTTGACTCCTTTTGTTCTGGAATTGATTGTCTGAGTTGCTGTCAGACTTCTGGCAGTGTCCACAAACAAAAGTGACTGTGCCTAAGCACAAATCATGTAGCTTTCTTCTGTTCTGGGTTGTCTAAAATACTGCAACATTTTCGTGCCAGAATACCTCCAGCAGCCTTTTATGGTTGTTTTTTAGAAAAGGAGATTATTCTTGCGTCCTCTGATGATTGAAATTTTAAACTCCTGATAACTGCTGCTTCTCCAGTGAAAGACTGTATCTGAGCTTCTGTTGGGGTATTCACTCTCATGGTTTTCTGTCCTTTTCCCTGCTTCTGGCTCATATGAATATGGAGCTCAATATAGACAGAGCAGTCGGTTTACTTCTTTTTAATCCTCTTCAGTACCTCATAACATTTAGTTGTTTCTAAAGTGTTTGAAACTGCAGGGGAGGGAACTGCCACATCTGTCACTGATGTTATGCTTGTGGACAGTTCCAACAAAGATGTTGGACTGGCAGCTCCCAGTGAAAAGCAACAGGCAGTGAATTCTAGTCTTGAACTCACTGATAAGTGCTTAGGTTAGAGGTGTTTGATCTTAACTATCTCAGTGTATTCTTAGATTTGAAACCAGACCTCTGTTTCCATTGTTTCATTTTGGCTCTTCATTTTACCAGGCCATTAAATTGAAAGTGTAGGAAATAGTCGGCTGGAGTTGTGAGAATTTCTTTTAGATGACCAGTCCTGTGGTGCAAAATACCAAGTGAGTCCTGCAGGTCTGCAGAACTAGAGAAATTGTCACTTTACCAAGTGACAGATTTTGCACCGTATTACTTGTGATACAGTAATTTTCACAGTAACATGTCAACAGCAGCTGAAATTTGTGAATTTGTGTTCAGATGGACTTCCAGAGTCATGACAAACATTTTAAGGTGCTCTAGTGGCAATAACAGTCTCTGCAGGTATAGCATTGCCCAGCTGTCAGTAGTGTAGCTGCCTTCACGATGATTGAAATATCTCTTGATCTTAGTTTAAAAACTTTCCTTTGCTCAAGCTTTATATGTGTATGCAGGAGTACATGAGGATAAATGTTGCTTTTTAAAATGCATTTTTAACTTCATTTTACCCTTTTTTTCCACAGTATGTTGTGGTGAGCAGTAAAAAGATACTGTTCTACAATGATGAAAAAGACAAGGACCAGTCTAATCCGTCTATGGTACTAGATATAGAGTAAGTAAAGTTACTGTTAATCTTGGATACAAATTGGCAAAAGAGCCCTGTGTGTGAGATAACTGATGACAAATCTAAAAGCTTGAAATCAAAATTCCATAAATAATTTTTAGTTTTCCAGACTAGTTGGAAAATGTCTATCTGTATTTCAGCATGCCGTTAACAGAAGGTACTACTTTCTCTTTGTTCTGCTATTACTGAAAGTTAGAGAAAAAGAGAAATTATCATTGCTCATCTAGTCCAAAGCTCTTCTAACTTTTCCAGATGGTTTCTGTTTAAAGTGATAAAATAAATTAATGTCATCCCTTTACATTTGTTATACATGAAGAAAATTTTGTCAAGTATCACTGAAGCCCATCTCTGATACACGTCTGTGATGTTTGAACAGCTGATTGACATTATAGGACCTTATAAAGTAGTAATTGAAAAAAGGTTTTAGAATTCATGCACAGGTCTGTAAGTGACTAACAAATATAGTGGTTTGGAAGGAATCTCAAACTCAGGAAGTGCTTATGCTGCCAATTGCTTATAACCAGGAAAAGAGTTATTTTCTCTTATTCTCTTTTCATAAACATCTGTTACGGCTACTGTTCAAAACAGGATGTTGGGATGTAGATGGACTTAGAGTCTTGACCCAGTGTAAGATGATGTTTGTTCCAATTCTAATAGCATTTTCGACAGGTGGTGCCCCAAATATCCTGTTGTGATATTTTGGCATTGATTGTTTATCAATTCATAACATGATTGAGTGAAAAAACTAGTTAGTAGTACTCTATGGTTACTTTCATCCAGGTTTATCACTAAGCTTTTCTAGCAATAATGTTAGACTTCCTAGTGTTCTGAGGAAGAATTTGAAAGCGTTTTTCAAATGCAAATTTGCCATGATGGATCTTGCACCCATTGTAAGATAACTCTCTTTCCATGCTATAAAATATTTTGGTCTTACTTGGTTAGGCAAGATCTATATGGTTTATGAATTAATTCCGGAAATCATATTGCAGCCTTGAACTAGGTCGTATTGTGTGCATAAGCAAAACTTCCAAGAACTTCAAAGCAATTTGATAACTGTTTTAAAACATACATAACCTTTTAGAATTTTCTGATTCATGTTTCTTCTAATTTAGTAAGCTCTTTCATGTCCGACCTGTAACTCAAGGAGATGTATATAGAGCCGAAACTGAAGAAATTCCCAAAATATTCCAGGTAAAAAGAAATGTGCTCTCCTGTCTATTTAAGTCTCTTGAAAAAGCTTGGCGACTTCTTTGAAAGGGGTCTAAAAGTATTTAGTGCTTCAACCATAACACAGCAGTGTTCTTTTTCAGATTCTCTATGCTAATGAGGGGGAATGCAGGAAGGATTTGGAGGTAGAACCAGTACAGCCGGCAGAGAAGACAAATTTTCTAAATCACAAGGGCCATGAATTTATTCCCACATTATACCACTTTCCAGCCAACTGTGAGGCCTGTGCCAAACCTCTTTGGCATGTCTTTAAACCCCCTGCTGCCCTAGAATGTCGAAGATGCCACGTGAAGTGCCACAGAGACCACTTGGATAAAAAGGAGGAATTAATTGCACCATGCAAAGGTATGCTCATGCTTTTTTCTGTTCTGTATTCTCTGCATAGTTTAGCCACATGTGATAAACTATTGGAGTCAAATAAAAGCACTTCAGTTTAAAACTAAAGCTAAAAGTAAAGTTTTATGGGTTTAGATGTGAAAGGTGCTATTAAAACAATAAGATGCCATGCTGCATATAAACAGGCAGCTGTGGCAGTCCTCTGTAGGGAGGCCTTTCTTGATATAACTGATGGGGCTCTGCTGAGGTCCTTGAGAGCAAAAGGTTCCCTGACGGTTTGTGCCCAAGTAGTGGGCAGCTCCCTGGTTCCCAGGTCCTTCTCTCTGTACTCATACCTGGCCCACATTAGGGATGATTGCAGTTGCTGCATCACTAAGCTCTACTAAAACCTTGCAGAGTGGTTCTTCAGCCACTTCACAGATTGGACTAAAGGTTTCCTCTCTGTGCTCCTGTGAAGTGGAGCATTCACGGTACGTACTCTGGAACTCGCCCATGGGGCACCCACACCACTTTTCAGCTTATTAAGACAGCAATTAGTGTAAGTTTTCTCATTTCTTGAACATTAATGGTAGACTGAAGAATCTTAATGCAGAGACAAATATTGAAGAGCATTATATTCATAATCTGCCCTGCTGTTTGTTGTCTTCCAAAAACATATAAACAAATCCAATGCAAGTATGGATATAGGTGCTATTTTTGTTTCCAGTGGCACAGGTAGTATGTCATAGTGCTTATTTTGATAACGAGCCCTATTTTTCACTGAATCATCTGCCTTCTTTTACAGTGAGTTACGATGTAACTTCAGCAAGAGATATGCTGTTATTGGCATCCTGTCAAGATGAACAGAAGAAGTGGGTAACTCATTTAGTAAAGAAAATCCCCAAGACACCACCATCTACTTTTGTTCGTGCTTCTCCTAGAACTATGTCTACAAGATCCTCAGCAAATCAGTCATTCCGAAAAGTTGTTAAAAATACTTCTGGAAAAACTAGGTGAGAAATAAGCTACAAAATGTACAGATTCTCCAGACTAAAAAAATCTGTTTATAAATACTATTTAATTCGAAACTGTGAAATAATTCCATAGTTATGACTGTTGAACTGCTGAACTAAATCTCTGCTCAAGTCCTGAAAGAAGAAGCAGACAAAATTCTCTTGCTATCATGGTGAATTCGTCAGTTCTTTGCATTTAGAAAGGTACCACAGAGTTAGTGCCTGGCCTGCCAGTGCATGCAAGGGAGCTGGTTGTATTTTGTTCTCTTTGAAGATAAGACTCAGCAAATATGTCAGCAATGGCATTTAACTGTAAGGAAAATGCACATAGTCATCTCACCCATGGATTGACTTACGGAACTCCTGTAAGCTAGAAGTCTTCTGCAAGTAGTGGTGAAGTGAGAAACTTAGAGATTTTCAGTCTGTTGTTAGGCCATTTCTTCTGTTGGAAGGCTGCTTAAGTATTAATTCCATTCTTTCTCCCTGCTTACTCATTCCCTGTCTTCTATCCCAGCAGGTGTTTTTGTAAGCTGGTCATGACCCTATGCATTAACTGGGGCAAGATGTAAAATATATTTTCTTAATGCTAGGTTACTGTGAGCTGATTTTAACCTGCCTTAGCTTCCTCTTGTCCCTTTCTCCCCAAAAATCCAATTGAATTGACAGTATGAAGTGGAAACTAGTGTCTTGGTAGGGAAAGAGAGAGAATCTTCCTAGATTGGCAGGGCTACCAAACATTCCTTGTACGAAATGCAATAAAAGCAAACTTTTGCATGTAAAGAGACACTGAGCGTATCATGAAATATCCTCCTGCAGAGGATCATATTTTATAAGGCATTTCCAGTCAGTATAATTTACTACCAGTTTCACATTTAAATTTTGCTATCCTCAGCTTTTTTTGCCTCAAGACCTGTTAAGAAAGTCCACATTATCTGAAATAGTATCCCTGATTTTAATGAAAACTTTGTAAATAGAAAGATACAAAGGGTGCTGATTTTCTTGTCCCTAAGACTTATGTCCTAAAACAAGCAATCGTAGAATCAGAGTGGTTTTGGTTGGAAGGAACCTTAAAGATCACCTAGTCCCAGTCCCCCTGCTGTGGGGAGGGACACCCTCCACTAGATCAGGTCCATCCAGTGTGGCTTTGAACACTCCCAGGGATCAAAGTTTGAGATAGTCATGTATTCAATGAAGGTCCTCAAGATGATCTCAACTGGGAAAGTTGCTTTAGGCCTCAAATACAAAGCTGTCAGTATAAAAATCAGTAATGTTGCAGGTAGTTTGGTGTTAGAGATGACAGTCAATGCAACAGCACGAGGAGAACAACCTAAAAAGAAATCTGGGAGCAGCAGTTAAGAGCACGCAGCTGTGCCAGAGCCTTTGGAGGAGGAGCCACATTCACAAACACTGAACAAAGTCTCAGTTTACAAGTTACAGTTCAGTGTGTAGGAACACAACAGAACTATGATGTTATTTCACAGTTTTCAACATGGGCACTTAATCAGGCCGAAGTTCTGCAACACATAAACACTTCTGATGGGGAGATTCCCTGGGAAGTGGGCAGTTTTGCCTACAGTCGTCTCTGTAAAGATCTGTTAAAAGCAAGGGTGAGGGCAGTGGAAAAGCACACAGTGATAAACCTGAGTTAAGAATGATTTTAGATTCAGTTTGCTCACTGAATAGTAGCATCTTCAGTACTGTACCCCAAAGAGACAGATTGGTAATTGTTACTTCCAGGGGGTTTCAGTCATGTTTCTTACATACTTACGTTCTGTGTACTTGTGCAACAGAATCTTGTTAAACTATTTATCTTGCCTACAAAGTGTACATTTCTCCCAAATTCCAGAAAGTTTTATAGAGCTTCATGGTCCTTCCAAACTTAATTTTTCCTTCACTCCCTCAGTTTTCCAGGATTTACTGAAACTTGTTAGACCCCTCCATAGGCTTTAGCCAGATCCTTTAAGACCTTTGGATATAAATTACACCTGCTGATTTTAAAATACACATGATTAATAGCTGTTGTTTACATCATCTTTATTTACAGTAGCACTCTAGAAGAGATACTCTTGTGTTGTGGTTGGGAAAAATCTGAAGTGCTTTCTTGTATATGATACATTTATTTCAACGATAATCAGGATTCTAGAAACTAGTTACTAAAGGCAGACCTTTTAACCAGGCAAGTAAAGATAACACAACTCCTTAGAACTGATTAAAGAACTCTGTGACTGATCAGTAAGATTTTTCAGTGTGTCTTGGGTCACCTAAGACTGAAAGAAAACCATGTCGTGTTGGTACTTAAAAAGGATTAGGTGGAATGATTTTGATACTGAATGGGCGTCCCACAAAAAATTCTGGAAAAAAACCCTTGAACTGTTAATGTAAAATTCATTAATACAGGTTTAAAAGAGTTTAAAAAATGTGACGTAGTGTAATGTTAGTCAACATTGCTTACTGAAAAAAGAGTAACTGAGAATCTTTTGAAGAGGGGAAGTGTTCTTGGACAGTAAAAAAAAAAACCCAACTCCTAAACCAACTAATTCCCCCCAAACCAACCAACCAGCCAGAGGGATTAGAAAGAATTATTTTAATATGTCATTTACTTGCATCTTTAAGATGTATTAACTGGCATAATCTACAACAATACTTGGAAAATCCTGATTGTACATTTTAGAAATCATCCTCTGTTCTTGGGTATACAGATTCTTTCTTCCCCCTTGCCAAGCCTTGCCTTGGTGAAGAAAGTACATCTTTATTTCACATTTAGATATTGAGAGTTGAAGACTCTCTTTTCCAAAAGACTCTTTGAACTGTATTCTGAGTATGCTTTCCTTTCCATTTATCCTTGCAAGGTCCTCTGGTAGTTGTAATAACCAGCTTTCATCCATACCCTTTTCTGGAAGAAAATCCATTTTCTTAAATCAATTAATTGATTCTTTTTCACTCTGTCTTAATAGAAGTGATGGTTTGGATTTGCCTCTAGCAAGGACAAGTTTGTAGCCAATCTCTTATACAATGAACAGATTTGCATATTGGAAAATTTCTAGTAGCTCTTAAAGGAATGGGTCTCTTTGGGGAGATCATTTATCTGGACCATTTCTGTTACTATTCCTATTGGCATTTGTCCTGTGAGAGTGTTAAGAGAATCATAGAAATACACAACTAGTGAATGGCACTTTTTTAATAAATGAGAAACACCATCATTAAAGCTCTGGTTTAAGATCCTAAGGATACAATGAGCCAAATAGCTCACCAGCACCAGAAGGAGGACAGCTGCACATTCCTAAGCTTTGTTTTGTGTCAGTTCATGCTTCACAGATTACCAGAGTCAACTGATCTATTTTTTCAGCAGAAAATGAAATCAGGAATGTTTTGACTAAAGGAAAACCAAAAAGCCCAAAGCATAACAACAAAAAAACCCCAACCCTCAGACCACAATAAAAAAGCACATGGTTTTCTGTTGGGTTCAGAAGTTGCAGTGGTTTATGGAAGAGTCTCAAGAAGGAGAGGAGGAAGGATGAAGGGGGTGGTCTTGCACTAGTGAAGTATTGGGTCAGATCAGCTGTTCAGCATACTTCGCTCTTGCATTTTCTCCATCTGCCCCGGTGTATTGCCTCTGTTCACACCTTTCTCTGTCACCCAAGGAGATTTTTCAAGTTCTTGGGAGGAAATAAAGCTTTTAGGTTTTCTGTCAATTCAGAAGTTAATACCTGCACAGTATCTCATCTCTTCCACTGCTTGGATTTATCTAACACACAGATTCCATGGACGTGGATCAAACAAAAAACACATCACTCTTCTAGACTGACCCTAAATCTGTCAGTGAGCTTGATGACATAACTGATACTTGACCTTAGAGTCTTGCTTCTTAATGATGTCAAATACTGACAGAGCTTCTTAGAACATACAATCAATTACAGCAAACTCTGCTTTAATGCTAATATTGTAGACACTGAGTATGGGGGAAGAATCATATTGAGCATAAGCCATTTAGAGAGGCACAGCACTTGAGCAGCACAAGTGCTGGGTATGTGCGTGCTCCTGACCTGTTGTGCTGCATGGAGATGTGTGCAGGGCGCAGGTGAGGAGCCCCTGCACCTTGCTGATGCTTGACGAGCTGCCTGTGGTGTGATCTTTCCCCACCTGACAGCTGCCACTTGGTTGACTGGAATGTCATGGGGTTTGTGTGGCACCTGCAGAGCATGTGAGCAAATAATGAAAAGATTCAGTTACACTGAGCAAAGAAGCATTAGGAAAGGCTGGGTAGGAACTTCTCTTTCTGGCTATTCTACTGTGGACATTTTTGTGGCTTTCTCAGACAAATTTGTTGTTGGTTGCATCTGTGAACTAGACAAGTGCTGCTGTGATGGAGTATGCCCAGCTCGTGCCCTGATACCGTTACATGTTCCATCCCGTATGTTTAGAAACAAGAGTCATTGGATTTATTTTAAGAAAATTCACTTCTGATGTACCAGATGTTTAAATTCAGATTATTAAATAAATTAGCAATGGATTTTCAGTATGTAAATTTATGTACTGAACCTCTAAGTGGTGATTGCACAGTAGCTGAGCTAATCTGACAGCTTGTTGGTACTTAAGGGGAAGGATTTTCCCTCTCCGTCTTCCTTCCCTGCTCTTCTGTCATTGCATCTGGGTAAGTGCTTGAAGGGATCCATTTTGGACCCTTCCATTAAGGTCCGCAATTCAGTTCCTGATTGTGGAAAAAATACCGACTTACTTTGCCGAGTGAGTGAGTGGATCAGCCTGCTAAGAGGTGCAGTGATTGCCAAAGCTGAGGAACACGTAAGTAGGAGGGTCAGGAAGGTGACAAAGCAGAGGAAGAGCAGGCTTCTTTCCTTTCAGAAGGCAGCAAAATGTTAGATCAGCTTCTCTGAACTCGGGACCCTGCATGCTGCAGTTCTCCTCCTCACCTCTTTACTTAGGCATGGAAGTAAGAAAAGCAGTGATAACTTTTATGGGATGCACATGTTTAGCTCTTACTAAGTACCTGAAAATTGTTTTCTTGTCAGACAGTACAGCAGAACTTGCTCTCGGTGACGCAGTCCTACCATGTAAGCAGGCATTACCTGTTTTGTCGAATAGATACAGACTTTAACACATGCTTGAAGGCATTTCAGTCAGGGTCTGACCCACCTTTCTTTGCAGTCAGTAGGCAGCACTTCCTTGACTTCATGGAGAGATGTCTCAGACCCATTGAAAGCAGCTTCACATATAAAAGTTCATCTTAAGTTCTATTCCTCATTTTAATAACTTACCACTAATAAATATGAATCAGAACTTCATGATGAACTCACTGGCATTGGCAACACTGCTTTGAGATTGGAAACTACACTTCATAGTATGCTGATTTATTCACATTATATCAGCACGGTCAAGGTGTTTTCTTTCAATCTGTTTGGACTTGGGCACCTGGTCCAGTTAATGCATGTTTACAAAATAGAACAAACAAAAAACCAAAATTCCTGTGCATCAGATGACCTCTGGCAACTGCGTGCACATACTCTTAGCCTAAAGAGCCTTTTCATGTCCTACAAGTGACAGAGGGTCACCTTGCATTTGTCGTGAATACACCCATGATTGTTTGCTCTTAATCACTTACTTGTAAAGCTGCAGTAATATTATCATCTGTCTGATCTCCATGTTCATTTAATGTTGTTTGAAAATAAGAACAGTTTGTGGAATATTATGTAGGTATGATCTTACTATTGTACCATGTCAATTGAAAAAAAATACTCTGTTAAAGTATTTTCTTTATGAAGTTCTTGGCAAACATGCACTAGTGTTATGAAGCTAATTTTTATATTTGTTATTAATTGTCTGTTTTCTTCTTTGTTCCAGCTAACCACATGTACAGTGCTTAATGGAATCTCATGGGATGCAGTCAGAGAAACAGGGCTTTTTTTAACCACACAGAGCAGTGCAGACAGGCTGTTGTTCCTTTCAACATAACTATCACAGGCTTCAGGGTTAAGATTGCTATTACTGTCTCCTCCTTGCTTTGGCACAAAAGCACGCTGAGGGTGTTTAATTGCGGGTTTGCCTCAAGGTAGATTAGATTAATTATTACTATGTAATGCAAGTTAAAGCAAATAAAGCTTAGCTAGGTGTATAAAAAAAAAAAAAGGTGCTGCCTTTTTGGATTTTTAAGAAAAGCCTGTCAATCACAATGAAATGCAGCCAACTTTCTTCATACCAGTGAAAGAAAAGGACTGTTAACCCTGTGAAGGGGATATTTATGTCAAGATGAGCATATGAAACGGAGTAGAAGAGGAAGGTTTCTCAATGAGAAGGACTGCAATTGCTTTCAAGACTCTTAAGTTGTGCTCTTGAAGACTGCAGAACTAGCTTAAAATGAAGCCTTATCACTTGAACTTCAGTGCCTTCACTGCAGAGTTCTTTACAGCCTTAATGCTAACCACCCACTATGGAATGGATCAAAGTGTTAAATATTTTTGCATTGTGCTTTACAAAATACTGATGCAGCAGGTTTGTAAAGGGGGGAAAACAAGTAATTGCCTTTAATCTATGCATTTTTGCCAAGCCATACTGAATTATTTTATTGTTAGAGGCATTAGAAACTAACAGTAAAAAGAACCACCAAGTTTGGAAGCATATTTTGGGGTACATCATTTCTATAACTGTATAATGTATTGCCTTTCAATTTTAAGTGATAACGTACATTAAGTTAACAAACATTTAAGAAATATATGCACTGTTTGAACTGTAAATTATTCTTAGAACACTTTTACTTGGTTTTGCATTGTTCTTTTAGTGCCTTAATTTGAGATAATTGTATTATTGCCATGTCAATAAATGTAGAAACCTAAAACTAAAGAAACCTCTAAAAAACTATTGTATATCAGTAGTTTTTACTGAATTTTAATTGGTTGAAGTATTGTAGATGCTAGATGCATTTTCTAAATTAAATACAATCTTTGAATGAGAATTCCTCTTACAAAGAAAGACTGATTCTGGTTCATAAGCCAAGAGATGTGTAGGCAATGCAAAAGAAAAGGAAAGCATATGACGCAAAAAGTTCTGGGTAATTCAGGAATTTCAGTAAATGCTCTCAGACTCTTGCTTTGTAGCAGGAATACATTCATGGTATGGGCAGTATGGTTTTATTTTATTTTATTTCTTAACCAAATACCTCCTCAGTAATTTATAATGGCTTTGCAGTTGTGTATTAAATAAGAAGCACTGGAAAACTGATTCGTCCTTAGGACGATTTGCATGTTTCAAGTGGTATTGAAAGCCGCACTGATGGATATGTAATAATAAACATATCTGTTATTAATATGGTAATGACTCTGTGCTCATTTAATGAGAAATAAAGTAATTTATGGAAAGACTCTTTTGAAAACGACTGGCATGGTGTTTTCTCCTGACTGCAGCTTAAATATCTTTCTAAGCATTCAGACATCTCAGCAGTTTCCTAGTACAAGTGCATTTATGGCATAACACTTGGGGACTCTGAAATGTTGGTTTGTTTGGGGTTTTTTACTATTCTATATGAATAAGCAAATACCATATTAAATAATTTTTTCATTCCCTTATTCTCGTGGCCTGCTGTAGTAGCCTAAGTTGTATTTATTATTTAACCACCACCCTAAGCTGGCCTTGTGGTTGCTTCATCCTTCACAATGCAGGTTTGGAGCTTCAGAAATCCCACTTATTTGGGGGAGGGAACGCTTCAAAGGACAAGGTGGTGTTTTTTGTCGGCTGGGATTTTTGGGGTTAGGTTTTTTTAAGGTTTTATTTTGTGGAGCAGCCTGTTCATCCCATGACACTACTGTCCATAAGTCTCCCTGGGTAATCTGCCAAGACCTGTGGAATAGAACAGTAAGAACATGAATGACTTGTATGTCCTTTGAAGGTCACAGAGCTGTGAAGTATAGATAAATATAAAACAGTTGATGTTGGTAATTTCAGGAAGTTCCTCTGTGTTGAGCTTGCTGTGTCAGAAGTGTCAGCAATTTCAAAGCTGTGGCTGGAGCACACTAAAGACAACCCTCCAGATCACCAGTTACATTGTGAGCTTGTCAAGCAATGTAAGGAATAATTATGACCTGCTTTTAATCTACTGTCACATACTGAGAGGGGAAATAATAAACTATGATGATTAAACATATCTTACTTAAATATGTGCATTACTATAGGAAATTTGGAGCAGTAGGAAAGGTCCTTTATGGGTAACTGGCTACCTCTACAGGGTCAAAAACTCTTCCTTGAGTAATTTATTAATAAAAAAGTAGTATCTTGTAATTTCATATTTCATTATTCTGAAAAATAGCATAAAACCCATTATGAGTAGATAGTGACTAGAGGGAAGGAGTATGAAAAAATGATTTTGTTCTACAGATTGGCACCTACTGTCATTTCTGTAGTTTTTTAGCGATGCTGAAGTTCTGCAGTTCTTTTTAAATGCTAATTTTGCTTGGGCAAACAGTAGCAGACATAATGAAGTGTAAAATTACATTGACTAGTGTGTCTAGGATAAATTGCAACTAAAGTGCTGTAATAATAAAGACTAGACGTGCAAATTACAGTTTGTGTGTTCTGGTACACTGATGTTGGCACTTGTTTACTGTAAGCAAGGTGCCTGTCTACGGGAATAACTATATTTTGAATAAGAAATTTAGCCAAAGGTTTCTACTGTTAGGAAAAGTAATGCTTACAATCTCAACTGTGCAAACAGATATTTCAGGGGAAAAATATTTGTTACGAAACTTTCAGTTCAGCATCGGCTTTACCATGCAGAAAAATGCAATCTGTACTGCCATGTTCACTACAGCTCCACTTTATCCAGCTCTTTTCTGCATTATTTTGCTTTTACTCTTGTCAACTAATGATTCCTCTTGCAGGGGCGTTTTGCCTGCATTCATCTAATACAGCACCGGAAAGTCATTAAGAGATGTGAATGTGTAAACTGTGACGACCTGGCATAAATCACCCTGGCTTCCTTCATACTGATGAAGTTGTTTTACATGCTCCTTGAGAAATCAAGAAGTCTGGATTCTTACATGATCATTTTTTTCTTGATTTGCCTCCACCTTTTTTTCATTTTATATTAAGACTGTACTAGGTTGAAAGTTCATTAACATCAGCAAAATGCCAAAATCTCTTTTTCATTGCCTCTTCAAGCCTTGCTTTTCTTGCTGAAGGCAACAGGAAAGCAAATGGTAAGACTAGCAAACTGTAGAAAAACAGCATTATAATAAAAGGATAGGGCCTCTCCTGCTTGTGGGACTTAGCTACAGTAACCACTAAGGGTGTAGCCAGAAGCAAGGTGGGAATTGTGAAGCCAGAGGAGGGGCAGCAGCTGCTGAGCTGGTGAACTGTACTGGGATTTTTCCTTTTTTTTTTGGTATATACTAGTTGCAATCATAAAAAATGCAAATATAGTTTTGTTCTTGTTCTTTCCCCCAGGTGTGCATTGTGACCCAGAATGCAAAAAGTTTGAAAACCACTGAAATGGAAGAGGAGAGGTAAAACAGAAAGGGAGATGCTGCGTATGTTACTTTAAATACCTCCTGGGTTACTATGCTTTCTTTACCCCGCCATTACATTTTTCTCTGTCATCTGTTATTAGAAGTCGCACCTTATTGACGCTGTGTTCTAGTCTGTAGCTGCTGTGCGATGGGGATCAAGGGTAGCAGTGACTTTCAGGTTGGGAGTACCCTGGGCTGTGCCATTCCCTGCATCCCTCCTGCTTGAGGAAGCCACGGCGGTCTCTGTGTGGTGCTGGGCAGACCGTGTGCACTGGAGCTGTGTTCAGGTACCTGGTTTCTGTTCCTCTTTCTCGGGGCACTCATTTGGAGACAGTAAAGGCTTGCAGTGCAGGGAACCGGAATGAAAAACAATTTCTTTTAAACATGTAAAGCACTGTAGCATATCAGGACATCGGAAAACTGGACCTAGGAGTTTAATTTGCATGGAAATTGTTGGAAGACAGCAATTAATAATGAGTGGATCCTATCTGCGCTGTGAATACACATTCCTTAAAATGTTTCAAGCCTGAAGATACATAGAAGATACACTGGAGCTGTGGATGTCTCTTCCCTGTAAGTATTGGAGACCAGGTTGCATGGGGCCCTGGGCAACCTGATGTAGTGGATGACAGCCCTTCCCATGGTCCCAACCCAAACCATTCTATGACACACAGACAAGTTCCCAAGAACCTTATGTTCCCCCATAGAAAATAAACATTAATAAATGCACCTATCAATATATTGGATGCCACACCTTGTCCTTTAAAGAAACAAGAAATGCAAATGCAGTATTTTAATTCCTAGGACTCTTGATTATTTAAAATGAATCTTTGTTCTATTGCAGGCATCACAAAGGTGCCTAGACCATGCCTTGCAAAGGGGTTTGCTTCCCCACACTTTTCGCTGTATCACAGCACTTGCTAGTATAGTCTGGGAGTACACCTACTGCTTGTGCTCCTCAGAACTGGGCCAAGGGAGATTTCATCCTGTAAAAGCCTTTTCTAAACAGATCTGGACTTGCTCTGACCCCTCTTCCAGCATTAATAAATCCTGCCGGGCCTGTTGGCCTGCATGCAGTATTTTGCTAGCGACACAGCCCCAGCTTTTGGGTGCAAGCTGGCTTCCATCCGTGCAGCTCAGGATGGGAAGGAGACATGCTGGGATGGGCCTGCAACAGGCCAAAACGACACAGCCAGGGCAGGCAGCTCCGCTGGCCACGTGGCCCCGACTGAGGTTCCCTCAGAGTCTGTCTTTACTAAGAAAAACAATGCATTTAGTAATGTTCAACCTATCTTTTACAATTTTAACATCATCAAAACAACCTGTATTTAATCTGTATACATCACGTGGTACTCTTTGTCTCTACACTCCTTGTGGCAGTTTGTGTAAGATTCAGGGAAACCAGCATTTATTGATCTCCCCCTTAAGGAAAAAGGCACATAGGTATTACTACAGCAAGAGGCCTACGCGGTCTTGGAGGAAAGAAGAGGGAGGTAGTGATTCTTCACCTTGCAGAGGTCGGGATTTTTGCTGCAGATACAACCCCAGGTGCTTCTCTTTCATCACAGCACCATCTAGTGCCTATCCCAAATCCTGGAAACGCATGGTCTGTGACTGCCTGAGCCCTGATCCCTTAAGGGTTACTCTAAAGGGGAGAATGTGTTCAGTGCCGCTTCAGACAATACAGCATTCCACTTCCACTTAGCAGTCCCGAGTAAACGCCCTCTGTGTAGGTCACTGCTGATGTTAAGAGCAAGAGGCTCCACTGGAGATGTCCCGAACTTAGACTCACAGGCAGGCAGCTGGGGGCTGCTCTCCCTTGAATAGATGGTCTGCAGGATCTCACCCTAGAACTGGATTAAAGCTTTCCTAGAAAGCTCCTTTCAGCAAGTCAAAGTAACAGAAGATTCATCACTCTTGCTGGTCAACTTTAACAATTGCCTTAGTAATTGGAAACTCCATCTTAATTCAAGATCCAGCTTAATTTCAGCATAACACCCATTGGAGCTTCTTAAAGCATCATCTGAAATGTAATCCTTGCTTCCCCCAAGCCTCCTTTTCACATCTAGGAGCTTATACAATAAAATCAACTTTCACTCTTCTCCATGACAAACTGATAAGACTGAAATTTGTAAGCCTTCCATTTTAAGGCTTAGTTTCAAACCCTGGATTATTTTTATGGCTATTTTGTATATCATTCTTTTGCTGTTTGGAATTGAAAAACGCATTTAGTGAACAGCACATTTATCAGGGAAAGAACTTTCTTTTTTTTCTTTTTTTTTTTGGGATATCACTTCTATGGCAACAGCAGAAGTGCACGTGCAGACAAGCAAAAGCTATGGCAGTTCTTACCAGCTGCAGCTGTAAGCAGCGGAGAAGCGTCGGGTTTCTAGAGGTGGTAGCTAGGAGGGGTCGAGGAAGGGATGTTTCTTTCCAGCATTGTTTCCCTTTTTATACATGTAAGCACTGTTTTTGTTTCTTTAATCACAGCCTAATGCCAAGAGCTGCCAAGAAGCAGTTGAGACCGGTGTCTCAATGTCTACTGGTTTCAGTGTCTTTAAAACTTGGGGGATTTTGTCCCGAGGGCTCCTGGCCATTGCCACCACACTCATCCTTCAGCACTCCTTATCTACCACCGAGTTGTAAAATCACAGCTGGTAGATTAGTCATCCTCTCTCCCCTCAATGAAAGTTCTTCTATTTACAGTTCTATCTCTTAGTCGACCGCCTCCTATAAAGCAAACCTCTCTCATCCACAACAATCTTTTTATTTTCTCTGCCTCCCTTCCCCTGCCTTGAGCAACCACGGCTTTTGGGCAGAGCCCCCGGAGGGTCCATAAGCCCACCTCATCTCCCACAGGATCGGTGTGCTGGCAGGGACCACAGCGGCCCCTCCGGCCCCATATCCCTGCTCAAGCACGGCCACCCTCGGGCACGTGGCGCAGGACTGCACCCAGAGGGTTCTGGAGTGTCCCCAGTATCTCCAGCCTCCCCCCACACCTCTGGGCAACGCGTCCCAGCACACCTTCACCCGCACACAAGTTCTCCCTCGTGTTCAGGTGGGACTTCCCTCCCGCACAGCAGTCCCTGCCCGCTGCCCCTCGTCCTGCTGCTCGGCCGCAACGGGAGGAGCCTGGATCCATCCTCTTGGCCCTCGGGTACTTGAGTGCATCGACCAGGTCCCCTCTCGGCCGCCTCTTCTCGAGGCTGACACAGGCCCTGCTCCCCGCCCTTTCCTCCTGAGACACTCCGGTGTCCCCGATCACCTCTGCCGCCCTGCCCCGGGCCCTCCGCAGCGCTGCTGGAGAGCGGGCATGGAGAGAGGCCGCATTCCCGGGCACATCCCGGGCCACATCCCCGTCCCCATCCCCGTC